>JAVJIX010000351.1:35000-105000 GCA_036785185.1 Paratrypauchen microcephalus | reverse complement strand
TTTGACCATTTGTCATTTTCTGCAAATAAATGCTCTAAACGATAATATTTTTATTTGGAATTTGGGGGAAATGTTGTCAGTAGTTTATAGACACAGACAAAAATAGTAAAATAAAAAAAAAAAAACTGATCATTTTTGCAGTGGTCTCTTATTTTTTCCCAGAGCTGTATGAGCAGAAGATGTTCTGTACATTATGAAACTGGGATCACTCTCAGGGAAAGTGATGAGGAGTCAAACTCTCCAAGCTGATTGGGTCAAATGTCACAACAGACACTTTCAAATCCATCTCTCTGTTCTGTGTAAGAGGAGGTGAGTGTGGATGGCAGTGCCAGGCAATCACAGCAGCAGAGCCCAGAGACCAGTGCTGGTCAAATCTGGGACAATCCGTATCTTAACACTCCAGCCTTTTCAAAGCTCTCTCTGAACAGTGTGCTGGAGTGTAGGGCCCACCTGGAGAGCCAAGGCCAGTCGGATCAGGTCGATGACCATTTCTTCATTGGCCAGCTCGATGGTCAGCACAGCCAGCGTGGTGAAGAGCAGCTCAAAGTTCTTGTGGGTGTTGTCCTCCTCCTTACAGCTCAGATAGATGTGGCGGTAGAGCTGCTGCCCGTGCTGGACACAAACACAAACTCAGGTCAGATCAAGTGTCAATATGAAATGTGTTTAAAAAGCATGTTTAAAACAGCGTCAGCGGACCACAGTGCTGTACAGGCAGTACACACATAAAAACAAGATGAAAATATACACAATTTAAATCACAAGATAAAAGACAACAAATGTCACAACTAACTCTGGTTCTATGAATCCCACATGATCAGCAGAGGGCGCTGCTGAGATCCTTCTACCACTGAGGGACCTGGAGTAAAGCAACTAACTTGAATTATTTTGGTAAATTATATTGCGTGAAAAGTCCCTCAGTCGTCCAGGTAGAATCCATGATAAAAGGAGAAGTTCAATTTGTCAACTGGACAAAGTTTGTTTGGTTGAAAACATTTCGCCGCTCATCCGAGAGGCTTCGTCAGCTCTAATAAGAATACTGGTAAGACACTTGCTTATATCTTGCTGCAGGGAGGAGCTAACTAGCTAACTACTTTCCGAAACTATCTCATTGGTTTCCGTCTTTTGTTTCTCTGGCATCTAGATAACGATCCCTATTCATCCCTACGGCTGTTTTTCACACCTCTGGCCCTGACCTGGCTAGCCCTATTGTTCCCCTGTTTGCTTGATCTAGGCTTAAGAATGGAATTGTAGATGGGAGACAAATTATGTCTGACTCCACCATTTCTGTTCAGAGAAGGATTCTCTTTTTTGACAAAAATAGCCTCTTTAACTCCCCTCTCAAACCAATTCTTTTCCCTGGCTAAGATCTGAACCTCACTGTCCTCAAAAGAATGGCCCGTGGCTTCTAGGTGAAGATATACGGCAGATGACGGTCCACTCTGGCACGCCCGTCTGTGTTGGTACATCCTCTTGTGAAGTGGCTGCTTGGTTTCTCCAATATAGCGCTCACTGCAGTCTTCACTACACTGAATGGAGTAGACCACATTGCTTTGTTTGTGGCTCGGTGTTTTGTCCTTTGGGTGGACGAGTTTTTGTCTTAAAGTGTTTGTGGGTTTGAAATAAACTGGGATTTCATATTGTCTGAAAATCCTCTGTAGTTTTTCCGACACGCCGGCCAGGTACGGAATTGCTACCCCTTTCCTCCTGGGTTCGGATTCTCTATTATCTTGTTTCTTGCCCTTGTCTCTCTTGGTTTTGTTAACCTCGGATGAGCGGCGAAACGTTTTCAACCAAACAAACTTTGTCCAGTTGACAAATTGAACTTCTCCTTTTATCTCGTAAATTATATTGTTCACAAAGGGAAAAAAGCATGTACCTTTTTCATAAAGGCCACATCCTGTTTGGAAATCTTCTCTCGTTTGATTTTTAGAGCAGCCACATTGGGGATTATTCTGAAGAAAAAATGAAAAGTTCAGGTTTTTTCAAAATCTTCCCTACGGTCAATTAGATTAACAACAAAAAGGCTTAAGTGACTCTTTTCACTGCCAAAGGTGTAAGACTCAGTTACTCAGTGTTTAAATCTGCACTATGTAACCTTTCTGATAAAGACCTCCACCCGCTCGTCTCTATGGCGACTGTTTTCCCTAGAAGGTGTCTGCCATATTAAAGACACGTTAGGAACACCCCCGCTAAGCAACATCTCCACGGAAACAAGCTGGTAACCCTCCATCCAAAAGTGACACAGTGCACCTTTATCGACAGACTGTGTGTGCGGACCTGATGCCTCGGAGCTTGGCGCGGTTGTCATGGCGATCGATGATGTTGTGTAGGATCTCCAGCACCAGCTGTCGAAGCTCGCTGTCCTCCATGAGCGAGATGGAGAAGAGAGGGTCCAGGAAGGTGGAGGGCAGGGCGGCGGACATGGACTTGGACTTGAAGCCGGACGTTACCTAACGCACACACACACGCTGAGTTTACATACTCTCTGGAGTATCACCTGACCGCGATATACATGGAGTAGAATGGAGAAAAAATACAAATTGTCAGCTAATATAAATATCTTGGGTTAATAATAGATTCACAGCTTTCCTTTAAAGCTCATATTGACAAACTGTGTAAAATAATCAAGTTGAATCTCGCAAATTTTCATTCAATTCAAAATGAAATGTCAACTGAAGCCACAAAAATGTACTTGCATTTACTATTGCCTAACCAGCTGGTCCCAGGCTGGTAAGAGTGCAAAAAAAACATTGGAAGTCTTGTACAAACAAGCAATTAAAGTTATGGATAAAAACCTCGGCACTATCATCACTGCGCAATTAAAAAAACATTCACACATTTGCAGACTTAAAATTGATTTATAAAGTACTGCATAATTTGGCTCCAGATCCTTTGGCAGAGTTCATGAGCCAAAGAAAAAGCTCAGAGCGAGTCACTCGAGGCGACTGTCAGAAGCGACTGTTACATTCCTCTGCAGGAGCACTTTTAGTAAGTCGGCCTGGTCAGTGAGGAGTGCGAGTGCGTGGAACTCAGTACCTGAGAAGGTTAAACGCTTACAATATACAAGGCCTTCACAAAAAATGTTAAAATGTGGCTCATCAACACCTATAGCGGCCAACACTAAAAGATAAGCATGCTGTGATGTTCTGATGCTGTGATCAAATGTTTTGTTGTGATACGTTGTATTGTATTGTATTCCTTCTAAATTGTATTGTAAGTGTCTGTTTTAGGGATGCAATTTATCGATTAATTCATTAATTGATAGTTGATTGACCTTATCGATCGATTAACGATCAACTGATAAGCGGCATTTTTCACCTGGATTTTAGTGTTTCAATAGGGTCTTTAAGAATATAAGCTATAGTATACATAACACTGAGTCATAAATATATCATAGTATTATTATATTGTATATTCCTCAATTAATTATTCCTTAGTAAAAAGCAGACAAATGTATTGATGCTGAATAACAAAATACAGTAATCCCTCGCTCTATCGCGGTTCGCAGATTTAAAAAAAAATTTTTTTTTTAAATAGTGTAACATTTTTTTATAGTGTAACATTGTGTTCTGTGTCCTGATTGGCTACGAGACTAGACCAGGACTAAACGTGGACTAAACCAGGACTAGACCAGAACTAAACCAGGTCTAGACCAGAACTAAACCAGGTCTAGACCTGGACTGGGCCTGGACCAGGTCTAGACCTGGACTGGGTCTGGACCAGGTCTAGACCTGGACTAAACCAGGATTAAACCACCACGTGCCGCTGCTGGTTTCGTGCGGCTGGTTTGTGGCTCGGGCTGAGACTACGCATTAGGGGCGCCGCGGTTCAATCGTGCTCAGCAGCCCCGGTGTATGCGCGAGGGGCTGCTGAGCATGAGTGAGCGCCGTTGTGAGTGAGTGCCGTTGAGTGAGCGCAGTGCGCGGTTGCCTTGTTTCGTGACGCGGTTCACGTGTCCGCGATTAGCAATTCATTACAATTAATGCATTTTGTTCGACCAACGTCTTGATCGACAATGAATCGCAAGTCGATTAATTGTTGACATCCCTAGTCTGTATGTATTTTGTATTATACTGTACATTTATTTTGTATTAATAATAATTCATAGCATTTATATAGCGCCTTTCATGACACCCAAAGCACTTTTACAGTTCATTCTTCATTCACTCCACACTTAGTGGTGGGAAGCTACTTTAGTAGCCACAGCTGCCCTGAGGCAGACTGACGGAAGCGAGTCTGCCAATCTGCGCCATCGGCCGCGCCGACCACCTCCAACACTCACACACACACCACCTTCATACTAGGCAATGTGGGTGAAGTGTCTTGCCCACAATGACAGTTTTTTGCGACTGGCGCCCCCCTGTGGCACCTGGAATTCCCAGCGGTCTCCCATCCAAGTACTAACCAGACCCTGCCTTGCTGAGCTTCTGAGATCTGACGAGATCAGGCTTTGACAAGCAGGTATGACCACATATTATATTGTATATGTATTTTGTATTATATTGTATATGTATTGTGTGCTCTTTGCCTTTTTAAATTATGGCCAGGGACTACAGATGAAAACTCGCCTTCTGGCTAATTCTGTGTTTTTTCCAACCATGTGTCATCATGTGTTTTATGAAATTGTTTCCCCTTTTAAATAAACTAAACCTAAACCTAAGCCTGGGCGCCTTACATTGACTTGCATTCGTTTCCTGGAGACGAACCTTAACCATAATCATTACTTTTCTAACCTTAAGCTAAACCCTATCCTTAACCCGTTTTCACCTACAGCTGGGTGGTATGACCAAAAATTGATATCACGGTATTTTTCAAAATTATATCCGTGTCACGGTATTTGATTTTTTTTTTTTTTTTTTTCCCATGCATGACTAGGTGTTAAGCCCATTTCCTAATAATTTAGAGAATAATTACTGCAGTAAATTCGACTTGGTAAAACATATCTGGGTCCAGTGCTTTAATCATCTCCTTGAAGCTCCTTTCTCAACAGGACTAAGTGGTTCCGTGTCTTTGGAGAAGTGGACAGTAACAGCGTTGGTAATATCGTTCTACCGTTTGCTTTTCTTGTCGTAGGCGGTCCCCTTAGCAAACGCGACTATGAGTGACATCTGAGTGGCGTTTTGAGTCGCGGCACCGACTTGAACGTTCCCTACAGACGTGGAAGAGGATGCAGGTCTTAGTTTCGTGCATTCTTCATATTCCAGGACGTGTTTGTGACGGAGGTGGTGAAGCAGATCACACGTGTCGCCTCCTGCGGCTACGACTTTAGCCCGACGACATTTACAGAATACGGTTGTTTGATCAGCGCCAGATTTTTAAAAATGAACTGGTATACTGCATTGAACTACATGTCCTGAAGTCCAAATGATGTGAAGGTGTGTACAGGTTTTAGTCCCCACAGATTTTAGTCTGATAAACTCCTGCCCACATGAAGCCGATGGATCTCAAATGACAAATAGTGAAATAATAACAATAAAAAGCACTGACCATGATGAGGGAGCTGAGCAGCATGGTCTGGATACGCTTGGTGCCCTGATGTCTGCAACACAAACACAAGGATTTACACACTGGATATGTACTGGAAAATAGCCACAAAAATTCAGTCTTGCCCAGGGACACAACGGTATGCACCCGTGAGAGCTTTGAACCGCCAACCAACGGGCAAGTCAACATAAACAGGAAATCCACGCTGGATTTCAACTTCAGCAGAGGTTCTCACTATCAGTGGGCTTCAGAATGATCAAAATTAGGACTGTTGCCATAGCGATTCGCAATTTAGATGTCTAAAAGTGTTTTGTCTGAAAAAAAATCCAGGGTATGTTTCCAAATGAGGCACTTTAAAATATGGTTAAAATCCCACGGTGGCCCCTCTCATCTCAGATCATAAAAAAATAATTATACAGGTCTGAGGGGAAAGCTGAAGTCCCAAACTCAGACTAGATAAACCAGGTCTAAACCCAGACTAGATAAACCAGGTCTAAACCCAGACTAAATAAACCAGGTCTAAACCCAGACTAGATAAAGCAGGGCCAAGACTAAACCAGGTCTAAACCCAAACTAAATAAACCAGATCCAAACTATTACCAGAACAGGTCTAAACCCAGACTAAATAAAACCGGTCTAAACCCAGACTAAATAAAACCGGTCTAAACCCAGACTAAATAAAACCGGTCTAAACCCAGACTAAATAAAAAGGTCTAAACCCAGACTAAATAAAACAGGTCCAAGGCTAAACCAGGTCTAGACCCAGACTAAATAAACCAGGTCTAAACCCAGACTAAATAAGCCAGGTCTAAACCCAGACTAAATAAGCCAGGTCTAAACCCAGACTAAATAAACCAGGTCTAAGCCCAGACTAAATAAACCAGGTCTAAGCCCAGACTAAATAAACCAGGTCTAAACCCAGACTAAATAAACCAGGTCTAAACCCAGACTAAATAAACCAGGTCTAAACCCAGACTAAATAAACCAGGTCTAAGCCCAGACTAAATAAACCAGGTCTAAGCCCAGACTAAATAAAACCGGTCTAAACCCAGACTAAATAAGCCAGGTCTAAACCCAGACTAAATAAGCCAGGTCTAAACCCAGACTAAATAAACCAGGTCTAAACCCAGACTAAATAAACCAGGTCTAAACCCAGACTAAATAAGGGGCACTATGTACATTTTTATTATTATTATTATTATTATTATTATTATTATTATTATTATTATTATTATTATTATTATTATTATTATTATTATTAATTTATTTATTATTATTATTATTACCTATCTTTATGCCATCCTTGCCTGCATGCACTTGTCTTCTTGTTCAAACTGTCCCTACTTGGAGCTACTGTGACAAGTAAATTTCTCCTCTGTGAGATCAATAAAGTCTTATCTTATTTTCTAGTTGTGTTTTAATTGCTGAAACATACACAGAAAAACATGATTTTTTTACTCTGAACAGGCGTCACCTTTCACAGATCTGACCTGTAACCTAACCAGGTAGCACCACCTGCTTGTCTCCATGGAAACAGATTATATGCCATACTGTGGAGTAGAACAGGGCGGGCTGAGCTCAGACTCAGCACAGAGCCCCTCGTTGTGTCCTCGCTTCACCCTTCACTGTTGCCCTAACAACCACGAGATTGGCTCCAAAAAAAGAAATAATAAAATAAACGCACGGACTGGCAGTGATCCTGGAGCCTCCGGGGAGGGGTACATAATCCAAGGGCGGCAGCCTGGAAGAGGGGCACTGCTGCAGGGAGCGCTGCAGGGGACCCTCTCAAACACACAACCATGGAGCCATTTAACAAGAGCCGGAAATTCAGATACACAAACTCCACTCATGTCTTTACAACATTATTTTTACCCCGTGTAATTAGTATGTATCATAAGCAAATTATGTTGAATTATTTAAAAAAAATATGCTAATGATAAGTGGATAGTGGAGACAGAGTGAAGTGGGTGAGAAGGGGGAGGTATGAAGGGAAGGGGGGTGGAAAAGGGGGAGAGGATGAGGAGAGAGGGTAGGAGGCAGGGCCCAGGTGAGGAGGTGAGGATCGAATGGGCACTGACCCGATCTTGACGGTGTCCACGGTGTGGCAGGGCGTCCCGTACACTGGTACCTTCCCCATGATGAACATCATCACCTCCGCTCTCTGATAGTCCGGCAGGTTCCCCCCGAAAAACCCTGTGCCACACACAGACGCCAGGTCTTTATGGGGTCATTACGGCAGAGGCTGCACTAGCACTGGTTCATGACCGGCTGCATGTGCTGGGGTTTAGGGAGTGACCATTCAGATCAGAAAGACATTTTAGGTTTAAACCAACTGAACATGGACATTAAAACTGGCAACTCAAATGAGAGACTCATGTGAGGTTCATTCTGCTTTCTGATTGGATAATCATCTTGGGAACAAAAACACCAAATGAATACATCACCAACAGTGTTGTTGTAATTACAGTGGTTATAAGTAAAAGAAATTCTTCTCTGATTTGGACATGTTTACCTCTGATAGGACACTGTACATACAAATGTCACGTCCACTCCCCTTTAAACAGTGGCGTGTTGAGACGGTGGGCTCACCTATGGTCTGGATGATGGCGTTCTGCACGTAGCGTTCTTCGCTCTCTTTGCCTCTCTGTCCTGACGACAGGCTGATGCCAGAGTTCCTCCTGGAGTCTCCTCCCAGCTCGAAGTCCACACTGAGACGCAGGTGCTTCAGGAGAGTGTTAAAGACCTCCAGCACTGTGGGGCCTGCACACAGAGACCGAGCTAGAGCCTGCACTGTGAGGCGTGCACTGTGGGGCCCGCACTGTGAGGCCTGCACTGTGGGGCCCGCACTGTGAGGCGTGCACTGTGAGGCCCGCACTGTGAGGCCCGCACTGTGGGGCCCGCACTGTGGGGGCCCGCACTGTGGGGCCCGCACTGTGGGGGCCCGCACTGTGGAGGCAGGAGCAGGGACAGGGTCCTTAAGGAGCACAGAGCACACATCACTAGGCTATAACATGTACCCTTTAACCCAAGGTGGAGCTGGAGCGTTAAAGGTCCTATATTCTGCACGGTGCTCTTCACTCTCCCCTTTAGTCCTGTACACCCCGCCCCCTTGACTCTCCCCTCTATTCCTCTAGACCCCACCCTTTCTCCACCTCACTCTCCTGCCCTACCGCATGAGTTTATTTACACATTTAGAATGAAGCATTTGGCAGAATATAGGAACTTTAAAGTGAACCCTTTTTGTGACAGGTGCAGAGGAGAAAGACATCTGTGAAAGGACACCATTGTAAATGAAGGGCTCCACGGGGCCCCCAGGAGCCCCACACACTTCTACCACACAGGGCCTCTGTGCTACTCCACACACGGACCATACCCAGCCACAGGTTTGGAGGGGTCACGCTCTCCGCCTCAAAGGTGTCGCGTTTCTTGGAGGCCCCCGGGATCATGCCTATTCAAGGACACAGGGCCATTTTAAGATTTGTGGGGGCCCTAGGGAAGATGCTGCTATGGGGGCACTTTTTTGTTTGCAATATGTAACTTTTGTGGGGAAAAGCCAACACGTGCTTGTCTCCATGGAGATTGCTTCACCTGAAACTTTCCACAATCTGGCATTAAACGTCATTCTATGAGGACAAGCAAGGCCAAGTACTTAATTCAGCAACAAGAACTCATAATGGCCAAGTGAACCTTTCATTAAAATGAGATTAAAAGTCTACTTTTGAGCCAAATGATTTAAGAAAAAAAAGAAATCAGGGAGACACCGTGCTCAAAGCAATAATGAAAGGTTTCAAAATGATACTGCACAGTTGTAAATTGTCTGTAAACTTAAAAATGTTCAGTACTGATGTGAAAACAGACCATCCAGAGCAGTTATTTAAAGGTGCACTGTGTAACTTTTTCAGGTGGAGAGTATGTTTTTGTTTTTTTAAGTGTTACATCCACTTTTTCTTACAAAACTGTCCTTTAATAGTATTATTTAGGGCTGTCAGTTTAACATCTTAATTTGATTAATTAATTACACTGCTAATTAACGCGTTATAAAAATGAACGCAATTATTTATGAGCGGCAATTCAATGCGCGCACATTTTAAATTTGGCTTGCGGGGCCTTTGAACGGCAAGTTTATTTATAAAAATATGACGGAGCGTTGTCCCCGGGGAGAGCACGTGAAGACGCGTGCGCCCGTTTCCTTATCTGCTGCTCCGCGCGCCGAACCCTTTTCATTATTAACCATAAACTAATTCCCCATAACCTCGCCAGCGTGTTCGGCTGCGACTAAGGGTGCACACTTAGAAGCACCAGTTTTGCCCATCCAAATCGCGCTAAACTCGATCATTTACTCACCCGCGCGCTGCCGCCTTCTCCATCCTCCCGCGGTGCGTTCTGACAAACCCGAACACATCCACACCGGGAGTTTAAATCCTCCAGTTTCGCTGGTTCCGGGGGTCATGTGAGCCAAGAGTAATTTGCATGGGCAATTATTTCGGGCAGTTATTTGTATTCTCTGTATATTTTAAACTTTGTATATTATTTATTGACGTTGCATGAAAGCTACTGTACGTGCTCACCTTTTGGCACCAGAAATATTCGCCATGTAATAGTGGAATGGTGTAAATGAGCTTTCGAAGGAATGTTATGTAATGTGGGAGGGGGAATGGGGGTAAATAGGTGCACTCTGCAGGTCTGCCAGCAGTCTTGTCTTGGTTACAGTGGAGGTAACGTGCACGGAGAGAAAGAGAGCAAGCCAAAGACTTAAAGGGGAAGTCTGCAGTCTTTTCACTGTACCACTATAAATCGCACGTTTGACACCTTTTTTTGCACTGTGGGAGAGCACAATAAACCACCTAAAAAATAATTAAAATGCCATTCATTAGATTCATTTTTTTAATCGCCTGACAGCACTAGTATTATTTATTGTTCATAGTCATTTCTGGCAACTTAAGTGCAAACTAGACACATTTGCATCTTTGTGGTCAAAAATGTTTTAATCTAACTTTGCGCTGCCTTCTGTGGTCACTACTACTTCAAGTAGTATGTGACATCACACAGGGCTGCCCTGATTACAGCCATTTTAAATTTGTCCACCTCCATGAGGACAAGCAGGGCCAAGTACTCACAATGTGGCCAAGTGAACCTTTCATTAAAATGTGATTACAAACCTTCTTTTGAGCCAAATGAAAATGATGAACACTGCACACTTGTAAATTGTCTCCAACTTAAAAATGTCTAATACAGCGGTCCCTCGTTTACCGCAGTGGTTACGTTCTAAAAATAACCCGCAATAAGCGAAATCCGCGAAGTCGTCAGCTTTATATTTTACAATTATTCTCCATGTTTTAAAGGTCCCATGGCATGAAATTTTCACTTTCTGAGGTTTTTGAACGTTAATGTGAGCTCCCCTACCCTGTTTAGCCCCCCCCCCCCATGGTTAAAAGTTGTGAAATGTCTAAACTGAGCATTTGCGATCCTTTTCTGCGTTACAAAAAATCTGAGCTCAAACGGGCGATTTTGATCAAGGCACCTTACTGACGTCAGATCGAAAAAAGACATGCAAATGCAGTTCCACCCCCGTCTGTCTGTACTCAGCGTCTCTTTAAATCACGCTTCCAAGATATAGTGTTGGGTCAAAATAGGAAATTTATGCAAAATAAGGCGAAAATGGTAGTTTATCAGAAGGTACAGTGTGTCTACAAGCACCAGTTCTATCTGAAAGTCTGTCTGCACATTCACATACATTCATTTTAATATGTCTAGAGTTTTAATATCAAATATCTTTGGATTTCACATAAGAGAGATGCCTCGAAATTGTGTGCACCTGATGTCTTAAGATATTTCTTGTTTATTTCTTGACGGATAAAGAAGTGTAAGTTAAAGTTAAATCTATTGTATAAACAGATGCGATTTTGATGTTAAAGGAGAATTAACGTTTTTACAATCTGTGCCTTATTTCAGTAATAAAACAAGTTGTTTTACTCACCCATAGCATTTTGGTGTCATATGGAGCACTTCTAGAGATGTTTTAGATTAGCGATTAGCAATTAGCGTTCTCATAGAGCATGTAATATATGCCCCGTGCGGGCTCCAAATAACACAAACTTTAGCATTTTTCAAATCATAGAAGCTCGATGTCTTAGTCTACGCCTTCATTTGAGTCAAAAGTGGCCTGTAAGCCGAGATTTATCCATAGTTTCGAGTAGATGAGGACGCCAGTGCGCATGTGCGGAGTCACAGCTTATTTCACTCTCAGCTCTCGGGACCCAAACATGAAACGCAAAGCTGTAAATTATGGATAAATCTCGGATTACAGGCCACTTTTGACAAAAACAAAGGCGTAGACTAAGACATTGAGCTTCTATAAATTGAAAAGTGCTAAAGTTTGTGTTATTTGGAGACCGCTCGGGGCATATATTACATGCTCTAGGCCCCGAGAATGCTAATCGCTAATCTAAAACATCTCTGAAAGTGCTCCATATGACACCAAAGTGCTATGGGTGAGTAAAACAACTTGTTTTATTACTGAAATAAGGCTCAAATTGTAAAAAAGCGTTAATTCTCCTTTAAATAATCATTAAATATCTTGAATACATTAGCTAACCAGCACAGTTATCAATTGATTTTCAATTCATCTTATCAATATAAATGAGAATTAGCCACTTTTATCTCGGAAGCAGATCGAGTCCAAAAATTTGTAGACCAGTGATATACACTGCCTGACAAAAGTATTAGGACGATTGTGTATTTCTGAACTTTCATAATGATAACAAGACGTATTGGTAATGACAACAAATCAATTTATTGATATATTAAAGTAAATTTCATCATGTGTGAAGGCATATTATTGCAAAAATGTAACAATATCAAGTTCAATAGCTTTTTCATCAAAATAACCACCTTTGGCCTTAATCACAGCTTTATAAATTCGAGGAATTCTGTTCAACATTTTTCAAGATGTTGAACTATAGACTATCTTCTATAGTTTCCCACTCATCCTGAAGACATTTCCACAGGTGTTTAACGTTAGTCGGATTCCTGGAACGCACTTTAATATCCAAATAATCCCACACTTTTTCGATGGGTGACAGGTCAGGAGACTGGGGCGGCCGTGTCTTAACCTGCAGTTGATGACGCTGCTCACAAGTTTCGTCCAGAGTTCAAAAATACACAATCGTCCTAATACTTCTGTCAGGCAGTGTAGAACATTTGAAGCTGGGACTGAACCGCCAATCTTCTGGTTGGTGGGCAACCCCTGAACCACTGAGACACCGTTGCCCCTCGTGGGTCACCTCGGTTCGCCCTCCCTCACACTCCGGCTGAACTGGAGTGCCTGCTTATCTGCAAATTAATTCTTATTTTTAACTTGTCATTAAAATGTGTTGAGGTTGTTCACTTCGTTAGCGCTCCTCCGAGACGCAAACGCTGGAGGAGCGAGCGGCATTAGCATGGCACTGGGAGGCCACGGAAAACCTGATTATAAAACAGCCAATTATGAACAGATAGAGTGACAAAACAGGAAGCTTCAACTGTTCCAGAGCACATTCACCTGACACAAGAATATACTGTTGTGAGGAAGCGGCCTGCACGATAAATCACAAGAATATGGATTTCGTAACACTGACTCGCACAATAATCAATATCGCAAGAAAATATATATAAGGCAACACAAAGGTCTGTGTTTTACAGAAATGTACTGTTTTTGGAAAGGCAAATTTGCAAGTAAGATGGTGTGTGGGATAAAATGGACAAAAAGGCTAATTTTATTCATGATTTCCATTATTTGGTCTTAATGAGGGTTATTTTACTACTATGGGGAATTAACTGCTAACACATGTTACCATTAACTGTTTTGAAAATGTTATATTCGGCCAAAACAATATTAACAGGCTTAGGGTAGGAAAGTTTCACTGTCGTTTTTGACGCTCCGAGTCTCCGTTCCTTTTGCTTCCCGTGCTAAGTCACTCCCCCTTCAGAGGAAACAATCAAACTACTGCACATCACACCAGGTTTGTCTATTTACTGTGTACAGTTTTGTGTCCTGTTTTTGTGTATTTATGGAGAATTGTTGTGTGGTCTAAATCAGGTCTTTATTACGATTAAACTGGGGGCAAACCAAGACCATGTGTTATGCTGTTTATTTAGACACAGGGTGGACCATACAGTTTGCATTGTGAATCTTGCCTATAGTGCTGTCAGGTTATTTAAAAAATTAATCTAATTAATTACAGGATTTGTAATTAATTAATCTAATTAATCACATTTTAATCTCGAGAGAGAGATTAAGGTCGTTTTCACACCTGCCTTGTTTGGTTCGCTTAAAACGAACCAGAGTTCGTTTGCTCCTTTGATTCGGACCTTTTGGGCTGGTGTGAATAAAAACCAAAAATCTCGATCTGGAGCAAACAAGCGAACCGAGACCACCTAAAAAGGTCGGTCTCGGCTCGGTTTCATTCGAATCCTGGTGCGGTTCGTTTTAGGTGAGAATTCAGACCGGACTCGATCCGACACAAGTTGGCTTTTTGTACTTAACGAGCTCCCGTCGTATGTCGAGCATTATGGGAAACCGAGGCTGACGAAACGAAACGAAACTTATGAGGCTTACTTAGGTTTTGCGTGAAGAGCAAGAGTCAGAACTTGATGCGCGCACATGAGCGCTATCCTCCGTAGCCGTCTTGCCCTGTGTCTTCGTCGTTTGTAAATCGATTGTAAAATAGTGTAAACCTCACGATGCTGCTCAAACATTTGTGCGAACTGTAAAATCTGAGCAAACCATATCGCTAAGGCTGGATTGAAAACAGCACGTAACACCATGATTCTCCTCCTTCACGCATTTGGACACAGTGTTTTGACACGGCTCATTTCTGTCCAATGGCTGAACGACCTCAGCACACGTGGTTTTGTTTATAGATGTGTGAAAGCGAATCGCACCAAAATAAAAAATAAAAAAAGCAAGTGAACTATCAGACTTTCCTGGTGTCAAAATGACCTGAGAGTGAGAGGCAACCCACTTTGCAATTAAGTTTGTCAGTTTTTCTGTGGTCGCTTTGCTTATTCGTTTCTCAAATTCTGCGAGTGTGGTTTGGTGGTTTGTTGAAGTGCGCTCACGCTCGCTCTATCACCGGTAACAATGGATCTTGTCCGGACGTGTTTATCGTTCAAATGATCCGTCAGGCTGGAGCAGCTTCGGTGATCGGAAAATTCTTTTTGACAAAAGCTCCAAATCACGACGTTCTTGTTGATCGTCCCGTCTTTGTTCTTTTTATAAATAAACTTGCCGTTCAAAGGCCCTGGCAGTGATTTACTCGCCTCACGCGAAATTTAAAATGCGCGCACATTGAATTGACGCTCATAATTGTGTTAATTTTTATACCCCGTTAATTTATAGTGTAATTAATCTAATTAACGCCTTAAACTGACAGCCCTACTTGCCTATAATGAGACTATAGAACCATATAGATAGTGTTGGCTGGCCAGGCTGGTCAAGCGTAGTAGCTCCCTTACACAGTCGTACACAGTCGTACACAGTCGTACACAGTAGTACACAGTCGTACACAGTAGTACACAGTCGTACACAGTCGTACACAGTCGTACAGTGTGCAGTGAGAGTTGAGACTGACCCAC
Source organism: Paratrypauchen microcephalus (assembly GCA_036785185.1). NCBI lineage: Eukaryota > Metazoa > Chordata > Actinopteri > Gobiiformes > Gobiidae > Paratrypauchen > Paratrypauchen microcephalus. Next base: position 89,901 of record JAVJIX010000351.1, on the reverse strand, counting down.
AGAGCCCTTGGCAGCGATGGCCACAGTCTCCAGCAGCACCTGCACGATGCCCGCTCTGACCCGGGCTGTGTCCTTCTGGTGGGTGTCCAGGTGACTCAGAACCTGCTGGATCACGTGGTGCGAGTGCTGGGCCTGTACACAAACACCAGGGAAACACCAAAACTGTCTTTAAACTGTCTTCCTATATTACATGAAATGACCTCTTGTGAGCGTTAAGTCATATTAGAATGTTGTTATCTCCTCAAAAACACACCTGGAGTAGTGTTTTGTTCCATTCACACCTGTCTGAGTAACCCTTTATTATTTATGAGTTTGTCTACATCTCCAAAGCTCAAAACGCTCTGTTCCAGTTTGTGATGTCATGAAATGGTAGTTTTCAAGTAAACAGCTCCTTTAGTAGAGTTCAGTAGATCTTGGCAGTTCCAGGACTCTAGATTCAAATGATTCTAGTGAAGGAATATGGAGTTTAAAAACAGTGAAGCACTTCCTGCACCACATGACATCACAAGGTGTTTGAGAGAAGAAATCAGCATAAACATGCAGGGTATGTGTGTTAAACATGTGTGAATGCAACAAAACACAACTCCAGATCTGTTTGTGATGAGAAAACATTGTAACAGATGTCAGAAAATAGTGTAATATGGGCCTCTTAAAAACAGGCCTTCCATCGTTTCAGAATCAAAGCTGGAACCTTCTCGTGATGAGGGGAGACTATAACCACTAAGTCACTCAGGTCTTTGATGCTGGTGTTTCTTCAAATCTTATTGGTTGTACAGTGTGAAAAATACATGATGTAGTACATGTACACAGTACATGATGTCGTACCTGTATAGAGTACATGATGTCGTACCTGTACAGAGTACATGATGTAGTACCTGTACAGAGTACATGATGTAGTACCTGTATAGAGTACATGATGTAGTACCTGTATAGAGAACATGACGTAGTACATGATGTAGTATCTGTATAGAGTACATGATGTAGTACCTGTATAGAGAACATGACGTAGTACATGATGTCGTACCTGTACAGAGTACATGATGTAGTACCTGTATAGAGTACATGATGTAGTACCTGTATAGAGAACATGACGTAGTACATGATGTAGTACCTGTATAAAGTACATGATATAGTACATGATGTAGTACCTGTATAGAGTACATGATGCAGTACCTGTATAGAGTACATGATGTAGTACATGATGTAGTACCTGTATAGAGTACATGTATAGAGTACATGATGTAGTACCTGTATAGAGTACATGATGTAGTACATGATGTACTACCTGTATAGAGTACATGATGTAGTACCTGTATAGAGTACATGATGTAGTACATGATGCAGTACCTGTATAGAGTACATGATGTAGTACCTGTATAGAGTACCTGTATAGAGTACATGATGTAGTACATGATGTAGTACCTGTATAGAGTACATGATGTAGTACATGATGTAGTACCTGTATAGAGTACATGATGTAGTACCTGTATAAAGTACATTATAGAGTACATGATGTAGTACATGATGCAGTACCTGTATAGAGTACATGATGTAGTACATGATGCAGTACCTGTATAGAGTACATGATGTAGTACATGATGCAGTACCTGTATAGAGTACATGATGTAGTACCTGTATAGAGTACATGATGTAGTACATGATGCAGTACCTGTATAGAGTACATGATGCAGTACCTGTATAGAGTACATGATGTAGTACATGATGCAGTACCTGTATAGAGTACATGATGTAGTACCTGTATAGAGTACATTATAGAGTACATGATGTAGTACCTGTATAGAGTACATGATGTAGTACCTGTATAGAGTACATTATAGAGTACATGATGTAGTACCTGTATAGAGTACATGATGTAGTACCTGTATAAAGTACATTATAGAGTACATGATGTAGTACATGATGCAGTACCTGTATAGAGTACATGATGTAGTACCTGTATAAAGTACATTATAGAGTACATGATGTAGTACATGATGTAGTACCTGTATAAAGTACATTATAGAGTACATGATGTAGTACATGATGCAGTACCTGTATAGAGTACATGATGTAGTACATGATGTAGTACCTGTATAAAGTACATTATAGAGTACATGATGTAGTACATGATGCAGTACCTGTATAGAGTACATGATGTAGTACATGATGCAGTACCTGTATAGAGTACATGATGTAGTACCTGTATAAAGTACATTATAGAGTACATGATGTAGTACATGATGTAGTACCTGTATAAAGTACATTATAGAGTACATGATGTAGTACATGATGCAGTACCTGTATAGAGTACATGATGTAGTACATGATGCAGTACCTGTATAGAGTACATGATGTAGTACCTGTATAAAGTACATTATAGAGTACATGATGTAGTACATGATGCAGTACCTGTATAGAGTACATTATGTAGTACATGATGCAGTACCTGTATAGAGTACATGATGTAGTACCTGTATAAAGTACATTATAGAGTACATGATGTAGTACATGATGCAGTACCTGTATAGAGTACATGATGTAGTACCTGTATAAAGTACATTATAGAGTACATGATGTAGTACATGATGCAGTACCTGTATAGACTACATGATGTAGTACATGATGCAGTACCTGTATAGAGTACATGATGTAGTACATGATGCAGTACCTGTATAGAGTACATGATGTAGTACATGATGCAGTACCTGTATAGAGTACATGATGATCCTGAAGCAGGACACAGCAAACTCGTTAGGGTCCCACAGGTGATGGTTGTCCAAGTGTCTGAGGATATAAAACAATGGGAAAATAATTTTTTTGTTTTTAAATGTAGTATTTATTTATTTTTGTATTTTTTAAACATTGGGCTGTATTACACATAAATTCAAACATGGGGCACTGTTAAGTCTTTAATCTCCAACTCAAAGGTTTGTTCACACCAAGTACAACCAAAGAAAGAATTTCCCTTTCCGAATACCATCAGAACTACCTCAGCTCTGTAACAGGACTACTCCAGGTCTAATCGAGGTCTAAACCAGGTCTAAAACCGGACTACATCATTTCCACTGTCGTCACGGTTCAGCCAATCACAGCCTGGAACCAATCACCACCCAGACCATTCATACGAAAACATTCTCTTCCTCACATTGGAAGTTCCACTCTCCTCATCTACACCGCAGCAGCCTCTCCATCAGCCTCCTCTACCTCTCCATCTTCTTTACCTCTTCTTCACCATCCTCAGTCTAGCCCCATGGGAGCCATGTTCCCTCACACGTTCGCCCTCCCCGTTCTCATGATGTGCTCTGTGAGGCTCTGCTGCTGCGAGCGTCACAGCCTGATCTCCTGTTAACCCCACATTCTATTTTTAGTCCTGCCACTGCCTTTGTCTGCACCAGCACCCATCTCCAGGAGAGAGGAACCAAACCAAGGAGAGAGGAACCAAACCAAGGAGAGAGGAACCAAACCAAGGAGTCTACACCAGGAGAGAGGAACCAAATCAACGAGAGAGGAACCAAACCAAGGAGTCTACAGCAGGAGAGAGGAACCAAACCAAGGAGTCTACACCAAGAGAGAGGAACCAAACCAAGGAGTCTACAGCAGGAGAGAGGAACCAAACCAAGGAGAGAGGAACCAAACCAAGGAGTCTACACCAAGAGAGAGGAACCAAACCAAGGAGAGAGGAACCAAACCAAGGAGAGAGGAACCAAACAAAGGAGAGAGGAACCAAACCAAGGAGTCTACACCAAGAGAGGGGAACCAAACCAAGGAGAGAGGAACCAAACAAAGGAGAGAGGAACCAAACCAAGGAGAGAGGAACCAAACCAAGGAGTTTACACTTGGAGAGAGGAACCAAACCAAGGAGAGAGGAACCAAACCAAGGAGAGAGGAACCAAACCAAGGAGTCTACACCAGGAGAGAGGAACCAAATCAACGAGAGAGGAACCAAACCAAGGAGTCTACACCAGGAGAGGGGAACCAAATCAACGAGAGAGGAACCAAACCAAGGAGTCTACAGAAGGAGAGAGGAACCAAACCAAGGAGAGAGGAACCAAACCAAGGAGTCTACACCAAGAGAGAGGAACCAAACCAAGGAGTCTACAGCAGGAGAGAGGAACCAAACCAAGGAGAGAGGAACCAAACCAAGGAGTCTACACCAAGAGAGAGGAACCAAACCAAGGAGAGAGGAACCAAACCAAGGAGAGAGGAACCAAACAAAGGAGAGAGGAACCAAACCAAGGAGTCTACACCAAGAGAGGGGAACCAAACCAAGGAGAGAGGAACCAAACAAAGGAGAGAGGAACCAAACCAAGGAGAGAGGAACCAAACCAAGGAGTTTACACTTGGAGAGAGGAACCAAACCAAGGAGAGAGGAACCAAACCAAGGAGAGAGGAACCAAACCAAGGAGAGAGGAACCAAACCAAGGAGTCTACAGCAGGAGAGAGGAACCAAACCAAGGAGAGAGGAACCAAACCAAGGAGTCTACACCAAGAGAGAGGAACCAAACCAAGGAGTCTACAGCAGGAGAGAGGAACCAAACCAAGGAGAGAGGAACCAAACCAAGGAGTCTACACCAAGAGAGAGGAACCAAACCAAGGAGAGAGGAACCAAACCAAGGAGAGAGGAACCAAACAAAGGAGAGAGGAACCAAACCAAGGAGTCTACACCAAGAGAGAGGAACCAAACCAAGGAGAGAGGAACCAAACAAAGGAGAGAGGAACCAAACCAAGGAGAGAGGAACCAAACCAAGGAGTTTACACCTGGAGAGAGGAACCAAACCAAGGAGAGAGGAACCAAACCAAGGAGAGAGGAACCAAACCAAGGAGTCTACACATGGAGAGAGGAACCAAACCAAGGAGTCTACACCTGGAGAGAGGAACCAAACCAAGGAGTCTACAGCAGCAGAGAGGAACCAAACCAAGGAGTCTACAGCAGGAGAGAGGAACCAAACCAAGGAGTCTACAGCAGGAGAGAGGAACCAAACCAATGAGTCTACAGCAGGAGACAGGAACCAAACCAAGGAGTCTACAGCAGCAGAGAGGAACCAAACCAAGGAGTCTACAGCAGCAGAGAGGAACCAAACCAAGGAGTCTACATCCAGAGAGGAGAACTGAACCAGACAGTCAAAGCCTCTCAAAGCACTGCACTGTAGTCAGTTCAATCACTCCACACTCAGTGGTGGTACGTTACTATTGTTGCCACAACTGTCCTGGGGCAGACTGGCAGAAGTGAAGTTGTCGATCTCCACTCCATCTCCATCAGGCCCTCCAATCAACACTCACATACAGTATTGCATTCATAGTAGGTAAGGTCCCAAAAACAGAACACAAAACAAACAGGAATCGATCTTCTGACCTTTGAAATGGAGGACCACCACCAAGCCACTGCCCATGACGACACTGCACATTTAGAAAGGGTTTATGGGATCATCCAGTATCATTATCACAAACCAAATCTTAGTTATTAAATATTGCATCCTTTAATCATATTGTGCACCACTAGTTAATATGAAATGTACAAATAAACATTGTACTGTTGACCCGACATGTGGGGCCAAGGCGGCCGTTGTGTCAGCAGATGTCCAGTAGGAGGTGCTGCAGCTCTACAGACACACTGTGAAAGAGTGAAGAGTGCTCCTGGCTCAGAACTGCAGTTTTAAATAAGGATGACTGTAACGCTTCACATTGAGGCCATTATAGCTCTGAGTCAGACCTTCAGAGGTGGAGAACTGTCATCTCATCAAAGCTTTAAACACTTACATTTATATAGCACCACTCCACCTGCACAGGTCTGCTCACGTCAGCTTCTGTTAGAGGCACATTATGAGGACTTTTCAGAATTCAATTGATTTACAACTGAATTGTGATTGGCATTTTGTGCTTTGTTAATTGCTATAGCAACTGTATTCATTTTTAATCATTAGGAAAGTCACATATGGACCACAGATACATGATGGACACACCAATGATGAGAAACAAGGACTTTTTCCTCCTCTTGTGTTAGATCTGGTTCAGACCTGGTTTAGACCTTGTTTAGACCCAGTTTAGACCCAGTCCAGGCAACACTTCCAGTTTCTATTTGAAAAGTTTGAGTGACAATGACTTTGTTCATCTAAAAGCAGGTTCTTCATGTTCAAGTTAAAGTTGAAGCTAACAAGGAGTCTGAAATCATCCAGTGTTAATGGGCTTTAAATGCCAGTGTGTTCGGGGGGGACACACTCCCCGGAGGATCCAAGAGTCCATTTCAAACACAGCCGAGCACAATTAACAGGATTATCACGGAGGCTGTCCCTGCTACAGCTAACAGCACTACAGAGGACACAGGCAAGGTCAAACAGAGACAACTAGACCAGATGTTGTCTAGTGGTCCAAGTCCAGGCTTAGTCCAGGCTTAGTCCTGGGGGTAAGCCTGGACTAAACCTGGACTAACGCTCGAACTGCATCTGGTCCAACTGTGTCAGAGTGATTTTGTTGCGTGTGGTGATGCATTGTGGTCACCGTGTTTGAAGCTGCTTAGACATTTTCATAGGACGTTCTATCTCGACAAAAACAATTCAAACAGCAACCACAAACTGTACAAAATGACGGAACCACAGCACTAAAACAGAGCTAAATTAGGGTCGTTTTCATCGATAGTTCACTTGCTTTGGTCCGGACCAAATTTATTTATTTATTTATTTTTATTTTGGTGCGGTTCGCTTTCACACTGCAGTTTTTTCCCAAGTGGACCAACATCTATAAACAAAACCACGTGTGCTGAGGTTGCTCAGCCATTGGACAGAAATGAGCCGTGTCAAAACACGGAAGGAGGAGAGTCATGGCGTTGCTGTTTTCAATATCATAGCGATATGGTTTGCTCAGTTTTTACAGTTCTCACAAATGTTTGAGCAACATCGTGAGGTTTACATTATTTTACAATCAATTTACAAACGAAGAAGACACAGGGCAAGACGGCTACGGAGCACAGCACTCATGATCGCGCATCAAGTTCTGACTCTTGCTCTTCACACAAAATGTAAGTAAGCCTCGTAAGTTTTGTTTCATTTCGTTTTGTTTCGTTTCGTCAGCCTCGGTTTCCCATAATGCTCGACATACGACGGGAGCTCGTTAAGTACAAAAAGCCAACTTGTGTCGGATCGAGTCCGGTCTGAATTCTCACCTCAAACGAACCTCACCAGGATTCGAATGGAACCGTGCCGAGACCGAGCTTTTTAGGTGGTCTCGGTTCGCTTGTTTGCTCCGGATCGAGGTTTTTGGTTTTTATTCACACCAGCCCAAAAGGTCCGAATCAAAGGAGCAAACGAACTCTGGTTCGTTTTAAACGAACCAAACAAGGCAGGTGTGAAAACGACCTAGGACTGAACAAGGACTTGATGAGAATAAAACAGTACCACAGCAGTACTAAACCAGGACTAAAACATGAAACCAGCGCTAAAGGGATAGTCAGCACCATACTAGACCGGTAGTTTATTTGGGCTTACATGTTGATAAAAAAAAAAAACAACAACAAGATGTCCGCCTGTCCCCACACAGTGTGTCCCCAGGCCCTGTCTACATGCAGGTACTGTGTCCTCTCACTCACACGAGGACGGGCCGGACGGCGTTGTTCATGTTTCCATAGGCGGCCCTCCCCAGCAGCTCTCTGAAGCAGCTCTCAGCCAGGGCCCCAGGGTTCTCCTCCAGCTCAGGGCCTCCTGCAGGGGCCGAGGGCGACGAGGGGTGGCCCGGCCTGGAAACACACCCACAGGAGTTTAAAAGGAGTATTTGAAGGCAATTTCTGATTTATGTCTATATAACATTGTTTACTCATCACAAACATAGCTGGAGCTGTGTTTTGTCTCATTCGCACATGTTTAAAGGAGAATTAGCGTTTTTTACAATCTGAGCCTTATTTCGGTAATAAAACAAGTTGTTTTACTCACCCATAGCACTTTGGTGTCATATGGAGCACTTCCAGAGATGTTTTAGATTTGCAATAGCCTAGCGCGAGTTCTAGCCGTAGCTCAGGGCATATAATATATTCCCCGAGCATGTAATATATGCCCTGTGCGGTCTCCAAATAACACAAACTTTAGCACTTTTCATATCATAGAAGCTCGATGTATTAGTCTACGATTTCGTTAGTCAAAAGTGGCCTGTAATCCGAGATTTATCCATAGTTTCGAGTAGATGAGGACGCCAGTGCGCATGTGCGGAGTCACAGTTTATTTCGCTCTCAGCTCCCGGGACCCAAACATGAAACGCAAAGCTGTAAATTATGGCTAAATCTCTGATTACAGGCCACTTTTGACTCAAACGAAAGCATAGACTAAGACATCGAGCTTCTTTGATTTGAAAAGTGCTAAAGTTTGTGTTATTTGGAGACCGCTCGGGGCATACTGTATATTACATGCTCGGGGAATATATTATATGCCCTGAGCTACGGCTAGAACTCGCGCTAGGCTATCGCAAATCTAAAACATCTCTGGAAGTGCTCCATATGACACCAAAGTGCTATGGGTGAGTAAAACAACTTGTTTTATTACCGAAATAAGGCACAGATTGTAAAAAAAAAAAACGTTAATTCTCTTTTAACACACAAATGTAAATAATTTTCCTCTATATGGCTTTAAGCTTAAATATAGACCAGCAAATGCCACCATTGCCAATAGAGATGTCACGTTACAGGTCAGATCTCATGGTAAGAATGCATGTTTTCACGATATTTTTGAGTACCCTTACAGACAGTTGTAATTATTATATAAATGAAAGATAGATACAATAATGGCATGTAGACATCCCAGGGCTGCACCAAATGTAAAAGGATTTGATTAGGATTTGATTCTAGCATGTTCCTGGATGGGTTTCAAATGTGCACAAGGAATGTTTTTAAATGTGCATTTTAAAAGCAGATTCACTGTTATAGTGTTATATTTCAGAAAAATAAAATACAGCTAGATTTTCTCCTAAAATGAGTCCCGTGAACATGGAACACGATGTTCTGAATCCCTGAGTGATGCGTTTGTGGACGGCTCACTGGCTCAGACATTTACATAACATTAAAACTGCTCTGTGGGTTTGTGCACAGGATTTGAGGCAGCTCCACCATTTTATGTCTCAAAAGTCTGCGACACACAATACCAGTTAACTCTAATGTAATCAACTACTGTTTTTAGTCTGCTTCACTGTCAGTGCCACGAGGGCCTTCAATATTGCATAGTATAAGGCCCTAAAATGAAATACAGATGTGATCATTATGTGGGAATGAACTGCTAATGTTGAAGAAGGAAGAAGGAAGAAGAAGAAGAAAGAAGAAGGAAGAAGAAGGAAGGAGGAAGAAGGAAGAAGGAAGGGGGACGGAAGAAGGAAGAAGAAGGAAGGAGGAGGAACGAGGACGGAAGAAGACGACGAAAGAAGAAGATGATGGCGGTACAATTCCAACTCCAGCTGATGAATGTTGCTGCTGTGTCCTTGGGCAAGACACTTAACCCCCGCCCCAGTGTCTCGGCACACTAATGTATGAATGTGTGTGTGAATGGGTGAGTGGTTCCTAAAATCTTGTTAGGCATAATTCCAAATCAGAAGTACCTAATAATATGTCCTACTTCGTCTTGGCATACTCCATGCTAACTGCTCTGAAATTTGCTATATTGTTTGTCAAATACAATAAGTCCCAATGTACGTCCAAGCAAAGAATCGCCAGTACCATTTAGCCACAAGCACTGTCCCCTCACCTGTCCATGTCTTCACTGTCCTGCATGTTGAAGAGCATAGACGGGATGAGTTTGTCCATGTGTTGAGGTTCCCAGATGATGGCCTGCAGCTCATCGTTCACCGTCTTTCGCACCACTCCCTGGAGACCCTTGATCCCGGCCACTCGGATCCTCCACACACACAAAAACAAACAAAAACACACTATAAGCCCATATAGAGATTGTCGTGACAGGCCTAATGTTAACCGACTTTGCAGAGACATCACGCTGGGGGTGTTCTACACGTGTAGGTATGGTGGAATGTTCAGCACGTGCCAAGGTGACACAATGCACATATTAGCAAAAACTGCCAAAAAGGGTTTAAATAGTCTGAAAACTCAAGAAGAAATACACACTGGATTTAAATGCTGATTGTTTAGAAGCCAGATGAACCAATGGTTGATAAGCTCTGCCAATATTTTTGTGCCAATATGTAGAGCCGATTTAGGCAATTTTTCACAAATTATGAAATTTTAATTTAGTACAGCTCATCCACAAACTGCTTTTACTACAAACTGTGTAGAGTCACATTTTGGTAGTACCCTCTTAAGATTAAAGTGTTCAAACAAAGCTTATTGCATATACACATTGCATATGCACATATATATAGTATTTTTCATGCATATTTAGGCTGTTTAGCCGATACGCTAAAGGGCAAATATCAGCCCGATATATATGGGTCTCTCTTTACCTGTGATCAGTCTGAGCGTTCATGGTCCTGTTTGATTTTCAACAAAACGGTGAGAGTAGTCGTAGCCAAAGTCAAAGTCAAAGTGTACTTTACTGTCAATTCACTATGTAACAGGCATTACACAGAGGACTGAAATTGCTTTTCACCAGGCACCAAATGTGCAATTTAAACTAAAAACACGCACGCACACAGCTCCACTCATGGACATGAAGTGTATACAGGCATCAACAATAAATAGACATAAGACATACAGGTAAAAATATATTCTTCCAACAAGAATATGCAGTAGCTTATGACTGTAATGTTATTTGAGAGGGGCTTGTTTAACAGCACAAATCAGCTGTTGTAGTTCAGATAAATCAGTTCTTTATGGTCAAATTGTGTTAAAACAAAACTCAGATCAAATCAATCAGATCAAATTTAATTGATGACAGTCTAAATTTTAAAGGACATGTTGAGCAGCTACTTAAAGGCAAATTAACGTTTTTTTACAATCTGGTGTCCAAATAACACAAACTTTAGCACTTTTCAAATCATAGAAGCCCGATGTCTTAATGTAAGATTTCGTTTGAAGCAAAAGTGGCCTGTAATCCGAGATTTAGCCATAGTTTCGCATGCGCGGACTGCTCCCGGGACCCAAACATGAAACGCAAAGCTGAAAACTATGGATAAATCTCGGATTACAGGCCACTTTTGCTTCAAACGAAATCTTACATTAAGACATCGGGCTTCTATGATTTGAAAAGTGCTAAAGTTTGTGTTATTTGGACACCGCAAAGTAATGCCCCGAGCAAATGATACAGCACCATGTTAACGGATACGGGATCATGACTAGAACAGAACGGCTCAACATAAGTTCTGCGATACTGCTCCAATTGACAGAAAAATGCTATGGGTGAGTAAAACTACTTGTTTTATTGCCGAAAGAAGGCTCAGATTGTAAAAAAAACGTTAACTTGCCTTTAAGAAAACTGAGGCTGAAAATTGGCTTTTACTTTCTGAACAGGTTATGTTTTTCTTTTAATGCCAAAAAGAAATTAGTAGCAGCAACATTTACAACATTGGTGACCTGATTTACATGAATGCCCCAATTCAAATATTGAAGCTGTTAGATTCTGTGTATCATGCCTCTCTGAGGTTCATCACAAACTGTGAACCACTGTGAACTTTACACACGTGTGGGGTGGCCAGCTCTGGAGGCTCGTCGGCTCACTCACTGGTATATGTTCATTTATAAGGGTATTCAGCGCCTGCTCCCCTCATATCTGTGTGAATATCTTCAACCAAGAGCAACTGGACATTATTCTTTACGCTCTCAGGAAGCACTGCTGCTGACTGTGCCAAGTGTTCGCACAGAAGCTGGTAAAGGGGCGTTCCAGTATTCTGCCCCCACAACTTGGAACAACCTACAAAAAGACTGGAAACTAAAGGAGCTGGTCTCTATAGGACAGTTTAAAATCTTGCTCAAAGGTTTGGAATTGAAATCTATGGTTTGTAAATGTTTTTAATTCTGAAACATTTTATTGCTTGTAATTGCTTGAAAATTGTTTTTGAAATGGTTTTGTAATTGTATTAATCTGTGCCGCTGTCTTGTCCAGGACTCCCTTGAAAAAGATTAATCTCAATGGGACTTTCCTGGTTAAATAAAGGTTAAATTTTTTTTTTTTTTTAAATCAGTCTTAACTTGATTAACAAAGCTTCAGACAGAGCAGTGCCTACAGTTAGCGTCACACTCTCAGGGAATGTTGATGACATCAGCTGCGAAGTATCAATGCGCTGTTTTCAGTGAATACAGCATTTTCTAAACAACAGGGATGGGACGAGACACAATTTCCAGACGAGACAAGAGGTTGGGTCCACGAGAACGAGACATGACGAGATTTTAACAAAATTTCCGAATATAGAAATGTCATGATTCAGTTTCCAATTTTGGCCTCATTTTTTTTTTTATTTACTTGATGTAACATTTTTGTTTATGTTCTAGTACTGCATTTTGGAACTGTAAGAGATGTAACTCATCAACATGTGAATCTTTTTTGTCCAATCCCAATGTACGGCAAAAGGAAAATTTCAATTTGTCAACTGGACACAATTTTATTTGGTCAAATACATTTCGCAGCTCATTGGACAAATTGAATATCTTCTTTGCCATGGATTCGACCTGGACGACGGAGTGATTTTACACACAATCCAAATGTAAATGATTCAGTTTCCAATTTTGCCCTCATATTTGATTTATTTATTTGATGTTAGGTTTTTGTTTATGTTCTAGTACTGCTTTTTGGAACTGTAAGAGATTTAACTCATCAACATGTAAAGCTTTTGGTCCTATCCAAATGTAAAAACACTTGGGAAACGAGAATTTTTCTCATGTGTGCATGATCTTATTTGCCTGGTTTACACCTGACCATACACCTTCGAAATATCTCGTAGCGGAGGTGTGGTTTACGATCGCCAAAGGCCGTTTATTGCGTGTTACGAATGTCTATCATTTGGCGTATATGTAGCCCATAGCCAATCATGTCAGTTGTCAGTTCAAAGTACAAGCTTCCATTTGTCACGTAGTACGCGTCACCCTCTTGCCACCCCTCCCCGCTCTCTGATTGGTTCCAAGAATCGGGAGAGCTCGCTTGCCATAGTTGCCAGGCTGTCTTTCAGATCGGAACGAACGAAAGTAGCCTGGGATTTCCCAGGTTACGATCTTATGGCAATTTTGTCAAGATCTTGTGGCATGAGATCATGTTCCATCCTTACTAAACAATAAAGGTAATATAGTGATGTAAATATGTTGTGTGTTACAGTGAACTCTCCATAGAAGTGTAACAGCCTCTTTAAGCTGGTGCGAGTCAGAGTATGGAAGGCTGTTTTAACATTTAAACACTAAATTTGACTAGGCTAGGTTTCTTTATAAGTCTCCACCAGGGAGAAATTTGTCTTAGAGGTAAGGGAAGGTTGCAGTACAGACAAAGACATACAATATACATACACGGCATCAGATAAAAAGAAAGTGGCGTTGACACGGACATAGACGTATTGGGTGTTCCCCCAACCCATCACCCCCTCCAGCATTCCCGCTAACATCCACATCATTCCCCATCCCCACCATCATTCCCCTTCTCCCAAACCAAGCACCATCACCCTATAATTATACATATACACATTGATCCTGTCATAAATAAATATAAGATCAGTCCCCTCCTTCTACACCCCATCACCAAGCCAAACACATTCACTCTAAAATACCCCCCCAAACGCCAACTACAAGGGTCCATATCGTTCCAGGCAATCACCTATCTCCTCTGGTTGTTAAGTAGCTTAACAACCAGAGACTACCTGGAATTAACATTGTCGTTTTCAACATCTTTCCGACTAGGCCTAATTTAATTTTGGATAGTGGGAATTGTCATTTGAGAAATCTGTAATGTAATTTTGACTAGACAAAACGACAGTTAGAGATATCTGCACTTCAGTTTTGACTAGGCAAAGCGGAATTACAGATTATCTGCAATTACATCACTGAAAACAACATTCAACTCGTCACATCATAAATGACAACTGTAGATATCTGTAATTCCGTTTTGACTAGGCAGATTGAAAGTTAAAGATCTCAAACGTCATTATGGCGTCATGACAGAGAAAGCACCGCGCACCAATCTGTCCAAAAAGACATTTGTCCCAAAATCTAAACAACCGTCAGTGTTAAAATTAGTTTTTGTCGTTAATATAATTTTCAACGAACGCTTCACGAGTGCATAAACAAAACGACCCTAAGATGCATTTTGGCATTCCTACTGATAAATTAACTTTCCATTAACAGCCGACCGGTCCATGTGGAAATACCGCTCCTGCCTAAAGTGAAGATCATTTGCAAAAAGCGACGTCATTTCTCCTGGTCAAAACTCCAATTCAAGACATCTGGAATTATATTTTGACTACGAAAAAATGAACATTACCAAGATCTCCAATTTCAAAATTCATTTCAAGATATCTATAACTTGATGATAGATATCTACAATTACATTATGACTATCCCTAATTCCAGTTTGAGATATCTACAACTTCATTTCACCTAGTCAAAACTTCATTTAAGACATCTGAAAAGGAACATGTCGATATCTTGTATTGAGGTGAATTAAAGATATCCTGAACTGGATTTATGACTAGTCAAAATCAAATTGTAGATATCTCAATCTGGAATTACAGATATCTACAGCTCTGGAAAAAAATAAGAGACCACTGCATTTTTTTTTCTGAAATCAGCATCTCTACATGTATTACAGCCATTCCATTCCAGCGTCTGTGGAATTCCAACACAAACACAAAGCTGAGCTACTTCAGTTCTTGCACCAGGAGTGGAATAAAGTCACCCAAGAACAATGTGACAGACTTGTGGAGAGCATGCCAAGACACATGAAAGCTGTGATTAAAATAAGGGTTATTGCACCAAATATTGATTTCTGAGCTCTTCTTAAGTGTAAATATTAGTATTATGTTGTTTTAAAATGAATTTGATCTTGTTTCTTTGCATTGTTTGAGGTATGAAAACATGGATCTTTTTTGTTATTTTGACCATTTGTCATTTTCTGCAAAATAAATGCTCTAGACCAGACCCGGGCATTTCAAGGCCTGGGGGCCAAATACGGCGAGCCGACTCTGACCGGCCCGTGAAAGGTTGCTTGGAACTAAGGAAATAAAACCTACTTTCAAAATTGTACATAATGCTTTTGTACTGATGATCATCAGTTGGACAAAAAAATGTTGTGACATATCTTGTATTATAATATTTGGCAAACAAAGACATTGTGGCGTCTTAATACAAAGTTAAGAAAGTTAAACTCAGAAAGCATTGTGGGGTTAATGTGACTGAAAAAGAGTTACAAATGTTTCACATTTACCATTGTTTTGAATTATTTTACTGAATAAATTCAGTTTTTATAAAACCTCACTCTCTCATTACTTAATAATAACACAGAACTTACCAGCTTCTGTAAACAATGCCATTTACTGATTTCAACGTAGAAATAAAATTAATAACCAGAGTAGACTTCAAACTTTTGGCCCGGCCCTCCACTATATTTTCTGATTCTCATTTGGCCCCTGGGGAAAAATAATGCCCACCCCTGCTCTAAATGATAATATTTTTATTTGGAATTTGGGGGAAATGTTGTCAGTAGTTTATAGACTCAAACAAAAATGTTTCTTTTGCCCAAACACATACCTATAAGTAGTAAAATCAGAAAACCTCATCATTTTGCAGTGGTCTCTTATTTTGTTCCAGAGCTGCATGTGGATATCCTTAAGTCACATAGTGGATATCTGGAACTGAATTATAGATTATCTGTAATGATGAACCCCGTACAGATGAATGGCAAAAGTGACGTTATTTGCCCGAGGAAGAATTTCTTTGTGGAGATCTGAAATGACAATTGCGGATAGGAAGAATGTCTTTGCGGATATCTGAGCAAAACTGAGTTAGAGAGATCTGCGATACATATCCATCCGAGCGTTTAAATGTTAAAACGTCTTGCCACAGTCTGAGTGTAGATGAGCTCTAGTGTAACACACGTGTGTAATGAGGGATATGACTATTGCTGTTGCCGCTGCTCGCCTCACTACACCCCGAGTCCTCCGTGTTACTGATCATATGGAGTTACGTGTGAGCCCCCGCAGAGAGCGCATTAAAGGCGGCGGCGGCGCTCAGGTGAGGGTGGGGGCTGCTCAGGTGAGGGGGGGGCTGCTCCCGGTCCATTTGATCGGCGCTTCACGCTTGCGGCGGCAGAGCGAGACCCCCCGTCGGGCTCCGCGGGGACGCAGCACATTAAATATGGATCAGGACAGACGTGTTTAAAGAGACGGCAGCCCGAGGGAGACGTGCGGACCCCCCAGTGTGCCCACGGAACACGCCATCATCAGAGCCACTCACGCACAGGTGGAGAGGCGATACGCCGACAGAGAGGAGGAGAGGAAAGGTACAGGGCTGCCTCAGGATTATCAGGGATGGGAGATACTCTATCAGTTCTAGCATTGTAATGGCCAATAAAAATATTTTAAAATGGTGCGTGATACTGTTTGGGTTGCTTGGTTGTGTGGTGTTGTGTGGTTTAATCACTGTAAGGCGCTTTGTGTTACATTTTTTTGTATGAAAAGCGCTTTATAAATAATGTCTGATTGATTCGATTGAATATCGATACAGACTACAGTGAACCCTCGTTTATCGCGGGGGTTAGGTTCCAGAAATAGCCCGCAATAAGTGAAATCCGCGAAGTAGGACAATTTTATATTTTACAATTATTCTACATGTTTTAAGGCTGAAAACGCTTCACCAGACACATTATACACCTTTCTGAGACTGGTATTAACATTTTCTCACATTTTTCTCTTGTTTAAACACTCAAACTTTTGTAGATTTTCATTAAAATATATTAATAGTGGGGGCGGGGGCACGTGACACGCGGGCACGTGCGCGCGGGCACGTGCGCGCGGACACGTGCGTTTGTTTTGGTACCACATATCCATGCCATGTGCGAAAGTCGAGTGGAAAGCGACCTGGATCATTTTGGGCAAGACTCAAGCCACTGCTAACAGTGCCAAACCGCTAACAGACGCCTCTGAGCACCACAACACCAGGTAAGACCAACCTGCGCTCACAAGAGTTGGTTGCATTTCACCCCGGCTCCAAAATCAGACCGCTATCAATGCGTCGCCAATACTCCACAGCTCTCTAGGACGGGGTCGGGGTTCGTCCTCTCGTCCTCTCACGGGGAAGAGCCACTGTCTCCACAGTGCGCGCGAGTGTCCTCTCCCCGCTGCGGCTCCCCCGGACGCCGCAGCGGGCCCGTCCATGTTGATTCTTGGAAGAGTCCATGTTGATTCTTGGCTCTTCCATGGTCCGGCTCGCACTCTCTTCCATGGCTCGTGCAAGTAAACAAAGGCCACACCCCCTGTCACCCAGGCGCTCTCGTGAAGGAAATCTGAGACTCTGTCCCTACCATCCCTGGTCTAGACCTGGTTTAGACCTGCTTTAGACCTGGTTTAGTCCTGGTCTAGTCTCTTAGCTAATCAGGGCGCAGGACAGAATGTTACACTGTAAAAAAAAAGTTACACTATAAAAAAAAATTGAAAAAAAAAAAAAAAAATTGGAAAAAAAAATCCGCGAAACAGCGAGGCCGCGAAGAGTGAACCGCGATACAGCGAGGGTTCACTGTATTTATTTTTTAACTGCCTCATTCCCAGTCTGCTCTTTTTGAACAGACTAATGAGTCAAAATCAAAATAGAAGGGCGTTATATCCTCCTGAGAGCCGGCCCGTTTATTTGTGTCCTTTATAGTGGACATTGAGTTAACCAATCTATCTTTTAAAGGAATACTAATGTTTTTTACAATCTGAGCCTTATTTCGGTAATAAAACAAGTTGTTTTACTCACCCATAGCACTTTGGTGTCATTTGGAGCAATTTCGTAGATGTTGTAGTTTAGCGATATCCGTAACGTGAGTGCTTGGGGCAGGCGACTGCAGTTACCAAATAACACAAACTTTATCACTTTTCAAATTACAGAAGCTCAATGTCTTAGTCTACACTTTCGTTTGGGTCAAAAGTGGCCTCTAATCCGAGATTTAGCCATAGTTTCGAGTAGATGAGTAGGACAGTGCGCATGTGCTCAGTCACAGCTGTTTTGCAGATAATAACTTTTCTGTTGCGAGTGACATGGCAGAAGATTCGGACTTTGAGGCTGAAGAGGACTTATGGAGGACTGAGGACTGAAGAGGAGTATACGGATGAGGAGACAGAATGGATACGGAAAGAATGAAGCAGAGACAGTTTTAGGAGCACCAGAGAACAGCCATCAGTATCGCATTACTTCTCAGAATCGTGCGCTGAAACCGCTGGCCTTCTTCTTTTCCTTTAGTGGTAAAAAATCGCCCTGACTGACATGGGTACTGCAAACACGATGGTCCAAACGTCTTACAGCTTTGCCTTTCATGTTTGGGCCCCGAGAGCTGAGAGCGAAATCAGCTGTGACTGAGCACATGTGCACTGTCCTCCTCATCTACTCGAAACTATGGCAAAATCACGGATTAGAGGCCACTTTTTACTCAAACGAAAGTTTAGACTATGACATTGATCTTCTGGAGTTTGAAAAGTGATAAAGTTATTTGGTGACTGCAGTCGCCTGCCCCAAGCACTCACCTTAACGGATATCATTAAACTACAACATCTACGAAACTGCTCCAAATGACACCAAAGTACTATGGGTGAGTAAAACAACTTGTTTTATTACCGAAATAAGGTTCAGACTGTAAAAAACACAGACAGACTTTATTTTGTGGCTGCACAATGATTTAAAAATAAATAAATAAATAAAATAAGAAATTAAAGGAGAGTCTAAAAAGTTTTTGAGGCGACTGTTGAAGCTTGTCAGAGATGTTGGTCATCAAAAAAAATATTTTTTTTTGTTAGATTGTTAACTTCATCTGGATTTAACACTATTACAGTCCATAACAGAGGATATGTTAAAAACATTATGAATAAAAATAAAATTAACAAAATTTAAATGCTAAGGTGTTAATTTCCCCCCAAATAGAAAATCTCAAAAAATAAATAAATACCTATAAAATAAAACAATTTAAATACACTTTTTTTTCTTTGAGTCCCAAGCAATGTTCCCCCTAATTTTTCATGTGTCTGAGCAAACACACTAACTCCCTGAGCGTTCCTTGGACTCCTGTGAGCAACATCCGACATGCACACTGTGGCCACACCAGTATCACACCTGAGATCATGGCAAGTTACATAGCTTATGAATCAAATCACTGCTGTTATTTCTGTTAGATTACTTTTAATATAACTGATTTTTTTGGTCCACTTCTCAAAAATCTGTTCATGAACTTTATACATGTTGTATGTCAGTGTGAGTGTCAGTGAAACATTGAACATTACAATATTTTGAAAAATAACCTGTGTATATACCTGTGTATAAACCTGTAAAACCACATGAAGAGAGATTTTTTCAGCTTGATAAATATAGCCTACATGTAGCTGCAGATTTTTTAGGCATGATTGTAGGACCTATAGGACACTATAAGATGGGTCTTTCTCAAAATAATGATCTCCAAAATAAGTATACATTTTTATCAGTTTATATCTTGCTTTTTAATCATTACCCAGTTTAAGTAATTCTGTGAGAGTGACAGAGCTCTGTGGTTTAACGCTCTGGGGAGAGGATTCACACTTCACACAGAAAGTCCCGTCTTTTTGCTCACAAAAACCTATGGCTTGGACAGAAACAAAGAAAACAGCCGAGGATTACATTATGGCTCTACCTGTCTCCTCTTCTGTGCGGGCGGCGCTCCCGTCGGCTGGTGCGGACCTGCCGCTCTGACCCGCCGCTCTGACCCACGGCGATGCGCTGAAGGAAGCGAGCGAAATGCGATCGAAATGAATGTGTTTGTAGTTGGCTTGTCCCTAACGCATGTGCAAACTGAATCTATCAGACTGGATTCCGTGTGTCAAACCAGCGCTGAGTTCAGGTTAGATTTTATTTTATGCGCTGAAAAGGATTTGATGTGCGCGCTGAACGTCTGGGGAGTGCGCAA
The DNA here is from genome assembly GCA_036785185.1 of Paratrypauchen microcephalus. Lineage (NCBI taxonomy): Eukaryota > Metazoa > Chordata > Actinopteri > Gobiiformes > Gobiidae > Paratrypauchen > Paratrypauchen microcephalus. Next base: position 69,889 of record JAVJIX010000351.1, on the reverse strand, counting down.
TTGCGCACGCGCGCACCTTAGAGGGAACACTGGTCCCAAGAGGATACTGCAGTATGAACTGAAAAAAACATAAATAAAATACAAATACAGTCATACCTCACCTTATGAAATTAATTCGTTCCAGAAGTGATTTTTTCGTAAGTAGAGTCGCAATGGGGGATTCGGGCTGCTGCTAAGCCGGGCTCGCATCCGAGCGCGCATTATTTGAATTTTTGAGATTTCGCGTTTCGTAACTTGAATTTTCTTTCGTATTCAGAGACGAAAATTTTACGTAAACGCGTTAGTTGTTAGTTGGGTATTTCGTAAGGTGAGGTATGACTGTACATTTGGTTATTAATTTTGCAAAAGTGAAAAGTTCGTTTGGGACCATTACTTTAGCTTTGTGGGTCTCGTTAAGATTTTTAAAAGTTACATATCGGCATCTGGAATTTCGGTCATCGGCCACATCGCGAATTGATTGGTTGATTTATTTTATTTTGTTTGTTTATTTCATTCATGAAGTATAAAAAGACATCAACAGTGTGATAACAAAACAAAATATTGAATGAAAGGAGCAGAAAGAAGAGTAATCTTATGTTATTTGCCCCTCTTCCCTTTTCCAGACATTAACACAGAGTGACGATAAAACATTTCATCAATACATTCCATTTCAATCACAATTATTAATCAATTGTAAACAGAAAGCTTCATTTTTATGCGCAACAACTTACAACATACAACATACATACACATTACACTGGATTGTATGTATACAAGTGTCATTATTGTACTTGATTCTTTGATTTCTTTGTCGAGACTTTTCCATAAATGAACTCGTTTCACAGCGACACTTCGCTCCATAACCTCAGTTCTGAATCTAGGTTTTTTAAACATATAGGTTCCTTTTAAATTGTAGTTCTTGTTCTCATCTCAGTCTTTGAATATTTACAGGTAACACTCTGCACTTTGCTTTATACATGACTTTGAGAAGACTTAATTCAACAATATCAAACATTTTCAACGCTTTAAAGATCCCATGACATGGTACTTCTTGATACTTTTATATGGCTCCTTAATGGTTCCCTAATACTGTAAATGAATCCTTCTTCAAAATCAACACTCACTGCATGAAATATGACTCTGACAGTCTTCATGAGGCTAGATGTGTCTAAAATGCTTTATTCTGAGTGTTGCTGCTTCAGTGCAAATGAGCAGGACAGAGAGATTGGCTTCCAGCGGGTTTCCCCCGCTGGAAGCGCAGCTCTGCACCGCTCTCTGCTCGCTTCCGTGTTTAACACAGGAAGACAGATGGGAGACTTTGCAATGAAAAAAAGCATATTTACACAGAAAATAAAATTAAACCACTGGTATTTCAGAGGTCCAGAGGGTCGGGTAAGGGACTTGCGAGCCTAGAAACACTCGGACGTGCCTCCAGGCAAATAAAAAAATGCATTTCGCATTGCGTAGCGCATTCACAGTCCAAACTTTATGGGCGGGATATACAGGGACGCTGAGTGGAGACAGAGGGAGGGGCTGGAGCTGCATTTGCCGATCTGACGTCAAAAAGGTGCCTTGTCCGAACTCGCCCGTTTCAACACTGGTTTTGTGTAACGCAGAAAAGGATCGCAAATGCTCAGTTTAGACATTTCGCAACTTTTAGCCATGGGGGGGGGGCCTAAACAGGGTAGGGGAGCTCACATTAATGTTCAAAAACCTCAGAAAGTGAAAATTTCATGCCATGGGACCTTTAAGTTTAACAAATAATGGGTTCGATGGCTTTCTATAATATCTGTTGGTGATCATTCTCAAAGCTAATGAGTATCCTTCAGATGCTAATTTAGTTTTAGTTGAATCTTCAGATAAACAGACACTTAGATTAGCCATGTCCTGGTCTTAGGTCTGAATCTCTGTAATAACTGGGCCCATTCACAAAAAAAAAAAGTTTAAAAGTCATCAGAAATTAAAGGAACTAGGAATCATGGAGAGGTTAGTGCTTTGCCGGGGATGCTCAACAGTCAACTGACTTCTGCAGTGTGGAGGGGGGAAACGAAGTCTGGATTCTGTCCCACACTTAGACCCACACTTAGAGAAATGGGACACAGCCTGTCTTACCCCTTCGACTTACCCCTACCCCTTGGTTTTGCGCGTTCATGTGAGGACAAGGGGTGTCCCAATTCGAATTCTGATGAAGGGCTCGGGCCACGACTTCGGGCTACATCCCCCTTGAAACGAAGTAAGCTCTCGACCAGACTTGGAACGAAGGGGTACACCTACAAGCTCAGGCAGGTTTTGGGATCAGGATGGCAGCGTCACATCAACCATCCAAGGAGTCTCATAAATGTATTTTCAGCAGTTGTAATTATCGATTAACAGTTTAGCAGGTTTACAATTATGACGCTTATGTTCTACGTTACTTTTAGTGAACAGTTGCTGCGGTTTTAATTGTAGTGATGTCTGTTTAGCCGATGTTATCGTTTTCATTGAACTTTCATGTATAAACAAGCTTGTTTTTTTGTCGAGTTGAGGTACCCGATAATCCTTGACATTTGTTTACGTTTGTTTGCGTCAGTTGTTGTCGCCTCTGTAGACGTAGCAGCTCAGGTAGAGGCAAGGGACGATGACGCAAACGGTAATTCAGTGGTGTCCCATTTCTTAGGGGAACATTCGTACCCCGAGCCCTCTCAGCACAGTATCGAGGGGCAAGACAAAGACGTAGATAAAGGCGTAGGGGAAGGGGTAAGACAGAGTAATGGGATGCAGCCTTACACTCCACCGAGGTCAGCGTGGCAGGTTGCACGGGTTTTAAAGTAGCCCGGCATTAAGCGGACAAAGGGATGCCTACCTGGTGCGGGTTTCGGGGTCCTCGTGGGTGGAATGGCACATTGCACTGAACTGAGACACAAAGAAGTCATAGCGTCTGTGGTATGACGGAGTGTCCTCCTCGATGTTGGCAAACTTCACAAACTGGGAAGAATTAAAGGAGAAAAAGGACATGTAAAAATGAACCAAACCAAACAGAACCAGTTAGGTTGATTGGATTTTAATCAAGACCAAGATTCAATCATTTCTAATAGTCAGTCTGGGTCTTGTTATAGAGGTCTGCAGCCAATCTGTCTTAGACAAACTTTATTGATCCACAAGGGAAATTATTTGGACTCACACATCACTATATAATATAATAACAAAGAGTAAAAAATAAATGGTAGTAATAGATTCTATATAAGTAGCAAAAACGATAGCAAAAGACACAGTCAATAAAGACATAATTACCGTATTGGCCCGAATATAAGACGATGTTTTTTGCATTGAAAGAACACTGAAAAAGCGGGGGTCGTCTTAGATTCGAGGTCTAGACATTCCAACGCTAGATGGCGCCAGATATCTTTAAAGCGAATGCTGCTAGCGGCAGTGTTGCCAACTTAGCGACTTTGTCGCTATTTTTAGCTACTTTCTGGACCCCCCTAGCGAGAAAATTAGACAAAAGCGACTAGCGACAAATCTAGCGACTTTTTTTGGTGATCAGAGGCTCCAAGATCGCGGGAGGGGGAAAAAATAATTGCGCCGTTTTCTCTCTTTCCCCGTTCAGAGAAAGAGACAGAGAGACACAGGCAGAGAGGGGCGGGGGCGGAGTTGAGAACAGCGTGGACTGTCGCTTCACTCACAGGCAGACACAGCGCACACACACACACACACACACACACACACACACACACACACACACACACACGCACACACACACGCACACACACACACACACACACACACGCACACTCACAGGCACACGCACACACACACGCACACACACGCACACACACACGCACACGCACACACACACACACACACACACACACACACACACACACACACCAGTCTCTCCTCTGCTCCCTCCCATCTCGTCAGATCGCCTCGGAGTCTGGTCATTCCTCTGCCATAGGCTCTGATTCTCAATAAGTGTATGCCTATGCGCTCTGATTTGTTTTCTTTTTCTTTTTGGCGACAAAGTCACAAGTAGCACTGCTTAAAAAGCTAGTTGTACAGCACAGAAAGGTTTTTTAAAAAGCTAGTTCTTTAGCACCAAAAAAATAAAAATAAATAAATAAAAAGCTATAGTTTGCCCACTATAGCACAAAAAAATAAAAAAGCTCTCACGTTTGGATTGGACCGCTCGCTCGTCTAGCTACTTTTAGCTACTTCTGGGCGGGCCAATAGCTACTTCCGATGCTGGGGAGTTGGCAACACTGTCTGCTAGCGGTAAGAAAGAAAAGAGAAGAAAATAAGAGAAGAGATAACAGAAAATGGAGAAACGTTGCGACAATCTGGAGAAAAGTGGGTCGAAGATCGGCCAGGTTAACCGGCAGCTGACTTCACTTAGACTTCACTTTGATGGTTAATGCAGTTATTGCAATTTTGTTGTTTTATCACAGTAGATTGGTTTATTTACATTTCAAAAACCAGAAGCCATTCATTTACAAATGTGATTGCACTTTAGTTTACATATTTAAATGTTCAGATATTAAGTTGTGATAGACAGTTTTTGCATGATTTGAATGAGGCAAAATAACATGCTTTTTCTCTCGAATATATTGTTATAATCATTTGTTTCAGATGTACTGTAATTATTTTCTGTATAAAAATTAAATTTGGTGTTCAAAAAGTCTTTTTTCAAACTTGAGTCTTGAAAAAGAGGGGGTCGTCTTATAATCAGGGTCGTCTTATATTCGGGCCAATACGGTATATAAATAAATATATATGTACAAAATAAAATTGAAAAATAAGTAATAAAATATAAAATCACAACTATATGAGACAAGAAAGGCAGTGCAATATGATGATTTAGTAGAAACATGTGGTTTGGAGCAGATGGAAGACTTTGGAGGAAGAATTGGGCAAAAAAAATGGCAATGATTCTAAGTCTGTATTGTTTGTGTTCAGGAATTATCAATAACCATTTAATCTGTTTTTGCCAAGAATAAATACATGCTTTACTGAAGGAGACACAGGTTCACTCAAACTGGACACATGAGGGAAAAGTCTGGTATCCCTGAACGATCAACAGCAGTCCATGTTTAAAGGTCCCATGGCATGAAATTTTCACTTTTTGAGGTTTTTGAACGTTAATGTGAGCTCCCCTACCCTGTTTAGGCCCCCCCCCCCATGGTTAAAAGTTGCGAAATGTCTAAACTGAGCATTTGCGATCCTTTTCTGCGTTACAAAAAATCGGAGCTCAAACGGGCGATTTTGAACAAGGCACCTGATTGACGTCAGATCGAAAAAAAGAAATGCAAATGCAGTTCCACCCCCGTCTGTCTGAACTCAGCGTCTCTGTAAATCACGCCCAGAGAGTTTGGACTGCGAATGCGCTAGGCAATGCGAAATGCGTTTTTTTATTTGCCTGGAGGCACGTCCGAGTGTTTCTAGGCTCGGAAGTCCTTTATCTGAGCCTCTGGACCTTTGAACAGCAGTGGTTTAATTTTATTTTCTGTGAAAATGTGTTTATTTTTCAATGGAACGCTTCAAATCTCTCCCCCCCGTGCAAAAACACGGAAATGGATCAGCTGAGAGCTACAGCGGAGAGCGGAGCGTTTGGCCACGCCCCCACCCTCTACTATTGGCCAGCTCTTTTCTCCTCATTTGCATTCAAGCAACAACGCCCATTATGACCTGTTCTGAGGGAGAAAAAAATACTCTCTCATCTTATCTCCGTTTCTCATGCATGAGTGTTGATTTTGAAGAAGGATTCATTTACAGTATTAGGGAACCATTAAGGAGCCATATAAAAGCATCAAGAAGTACCATGTCATGGGATCTTTAAATGATGACATTATGTTCTGGCCCGAGTTGAGTAGAATGTCATTTGACCAGATGTCTGTGGGAGTGGCCCCGGCGGTCCCTGGGGCCCCTGGTGCTGTGTGCCTGTAGTAGTCTGGTTAACACCTGACCATATCACAAGTGAGATATGGGTCTGGAAACTCGCTTCGAAAAATCCCGTAGCGGAGGTGTGGTTAGCGATTGCCAACGGCCGTTTATTGGGCGTTATGAATGTCTATCATTGAGCGTATACGTAAGTCCATAGCCAATCATGTCAGTTGTCAGTTCAAACTACAAGCTTCCGTTTGTCATGTAGTACGCGTCACCGTCTTGCCACACCTCCCCCGCTCTCTGATTGGGGCCCTAAATATGGGACTCTCGCTTGGACGAGTTTCCAGGCCGCCTTCCAGTTCGAAACGAACGGAAGCGGCCTGGGAATTCCCAGGCTATGCCTGTAGTGCTCTGGACTGAAGGGCCGAAGCTCAGTAATGGCTGCCTCCGAAGCCTGTAATTTAGCGCCAGTAGAGAGAGGCCTAAGAGCCTCTCAGCCCATCAGTGCTTAGCCGCTCTATTCACTACACACCGGGCGTTTCACACATGTGCACCTGAGCGTACTGGACAGCTCTGAATGCCTGGGCTCTACAAAAGAGCACACTGTTGATTATAGGTTACCAACACAGTCTGAGCAATTAGACACAGGCAATTCATTCAGACAAAAGGAGGGTCAGGTGGAGACAGCTCAACGAGCCCTTTGGTGTGGTAAATTGACACATTTGATTTATTATTATTGAACAAGAAGGTTACATGTTCAATTCCAGAAGAATGTGGCCTATTAATGCGTGGAGTTTGCATGTTCTCCCTGTGTCTGCTTCAGACCAGTGAACAATAATGTACCAGCCACGTGTGCAGAGTAGTCAGTAACTGAGTAAATTCACTTGCACATTTGTACAGTTCTTAAGCGTGTATACTTGTTGTATTTTAGTATTTTGACTCCAGTACAGTACAATAAAGCTCAGTTTTCTGATGCTCAGTGTGAGGAGAGGTGCAGACATGACTGTGGACACAGAACCAGACATGCCAATGGAACGGATTAGTCAGTGCGCTGCTGTGATGTGCTGCTTTAGGCGTTTCTTTTTTTGTTTTGTTTGTTTGTTTGTTTTTTCCTAAAAGAATTGGTTTTGTTTTTGAGGTGGTACATTCACATTTTCAGTTTGCTCATTCAAACAAAACATGTCTTGTGCCTTAAAATCCACTGATTCTCAAAGAGATACAGACTTCTTGGCAATATGTGTATCCATTCAAGATGCTGTATCGTGAAGACAGAGAAGACAAGTGTGTGTTTGTGTGTTGCTCTGTAGTCATAAACTAGGACACGTGAGGATCACAGCAGTGCCCAATGGGGGCTGGCACCGCCGTAAACATCATCACAACATGCTGTGAAGCTGCACATCACACTAGAGCAGAGCATTTTGGGGGTCTTGAAAATAAGCGATTAAAGACTGCTCAAACATGCACGAATCAATACAAATACACGTTTGAGTAAATGTGAGTAAAAGTGAGGGGAAGCAACAGGGTGAAAAAAAACTGAAAAGTTCAGTTTGCAGAATAGATCTGCATTTAACAATTACTACCATTATATATATTTTTGGATCTTGCACTTCTAAACTCATCATACAAAGTGTTTCACTTGTGCTAGATATTAAATAATAATAATAATAATAATAATAATAATAATAATAATAATATGGTGAGTAAAAGTTTGGGCAGTAAACAGTGCAGTCACTGCTGAGTAATTAACATGAATCTGAGTGCAGAATTAAGTGAGGTAATAAATGATGCATGTGTAAATAGCGTTCTATTCATAGTCCCAACTCCCTGGGGACGGCCATTAGCAGAGTACTGTCTGACACGCACGCACACACACGCGCGCACACACACACACGCACATGCAACACGCACACGCACATATTGTTTTTAGCCAACAATTCATTCACGATCATTAACATTTCAGAGATAACTATGACTAAAGAAACTAAATGAGGCATTTCGCAGTGTGTTTGTGGTGGTTTTATTAGGGTTAGTTTTATTTTTCATTAACAGCTTAATTATGGATACACATAATTTTGACTGCAAAATTTAAGAATTCCCTAAGTAATTGACATGTTTACAACTATAATCATTCTTTGCAGCCAAATGGGTGCAGCCATATTGTCAACGGGTTTAAAAATTTGAATCCAGAAGACCGGGGCAGATCTACTTCTCTGCAGTGCACGCATTAACTAAAGAATACCAGCATTAAACGACTTAATAAAACAAACAAGTGTGGAGACTTCTGCGTTAGAAACCCGTGGGTCCCAGTGGGAGCTGACGTTACCGTAAACGTCATCATGACAAAGAGCGGCGTGCTGGGGGCCCCTCCTGTGGACAGCTGCACATCACTAGACCTGAGGATTTAATAAAACTGGAGACTGAAGTAATTCCAGAGCGGTGGCCGTGCACTAGTGGTGGTAAAATGGGAGAAGAAGGAGCAACGACGTGTTGAGGGATAAAGACTGCTCAAACATGCACAAATCAGGGAAGGGAAACATGATGAAACGCTCTGAAAAGACAATTTTGCAGAACAGGTTCGCTTTAAAACAACAAAGAGGTGAATGATTCCTGCACAGTTCCATGGAAATAGAACATTAAAAGCATACTTCGGAACATTCTCCATAGAGATAAATGGGTTATTGTGGAATTTTCTAGCTAAAAGAACAACATTTCCATGGAAACAAGCTGGACAATATAAGAGTCATGTTGTTTATAAGAGTCACAGTGTTTGTTTTTTTTTCCTAAGTTTTTCAGTGCAATAAAAACAAGTTTAAAAAATAAAAATGCTTTTATTTTAGTATATTTTTTATAATAGTTTTTAGTTTAGTTTTTTTGCCAAAAAAGTTATTAGAAAAAGTTAAAGCATACTGGGGTTTTAATTTTCGAATTAGTTAAAATGTAAATACTGTAACCTATCCATAATTCTTAAAACCAAGTCACTTTGAATTTTGTGTGAAAAACATTTTTTAAATTAACAGCAGGACATATAGTTTAATGCCACACGGAAAATTCCAGGGAAGTCCTTCATATTCATGTTGGCCAGCAGCTGTCAGACGCTGTACAGAGTCAGGAGCTCCGTCAGCTCTTTAATGGAGAGCTAAAAAAAGGCCCGTGTTAAATGATGTGATGAGTCTGCACAAGAGGACAGGGAGGAGGACAGGGAGGAGGACAGGGAGGAGGACAGGGAGGAGGACAGGGAGGACAGGGAGGAGGACAGGGAGGACAGGGAGGAGGACAGGGAGGAGGACAGGGAGGACAGGGAGGACAGGGAGGAGGACAGGGAGGAGGACAGGGAGGAGGACAGGGAGGAGGACAGGGAGGACAGGGAGGAGGACAGGGAGGAGGACGGGGAGGACAGGTAGGACAGGGAGGGGGACAGGGAGGAGAGGGAGGGGGACAGGGAGGAGGACAGGGGGCAGGTCAGGGAGGACAGGGAGGAGGACAGGGAGGAGGACAGGGAGGAGGAGGACAGGGAGGAGGACAGGGAGGACAGGGACAGGGAGGAGGAGGACAGGGAGGAGGACAGGGAGGAGGACAGGGAGGACAGGGAGGAGGACAGGAAGGACAGGGAGGAGGACAGGGAGGACAGGGAGGAGGACAGGGAGGAGGACAGGGAGGACAGGGAGGACAGGGAGGAGGACAGGGAGGAGGACAGGGAGGATAGGGAGGACAGGGAGGAGGACAAGGAGGACGACAAGGAGGACGACAAGGAGGACAGGGAGGAGGACAGAGGACGACAGGGAGGACAGGGAGCAGGACAGGGAGGAAGAGAGAGAGGGCATCAGGAGCACAGGGAGAGGTGGAGGACAGGGAGGAGGACAGAAAGGAGGACAGGGAGGGGAGGAGGACGGGGAGGACAGGGAGGAGGACCAAGAGGGGAGGAGAACAGAGAGGAGAACAGGGAGGAGGACAGGGAGGAGGACAGGTAGGAGGACAGGGAGGGGAGGAGGACAGGGAGGAGGACAGGTAGGAGGACAGGGAGGGGAGGAGGACAGGGAGGAGGACAGAAAGAAGGACAGGGAGGAGGACAGGGGGGGAGGAGGACAGGGAGGAGGACAGAGAGGAGGACAGGGAGGAGTACAGGAAAGGGAGGAGGACAGAAAGGAGGACGGGGGGGGGAGGAAGACAGGGAGGAAGACAGGAAGTAGGACAGGGTGGGGAGGAGGACAGGGAGGAGGTCAGAGAGGAGGACAGGGAAGGAGGATAGGGACAGAGAAGGAGGATGGGGACGGAAGGAGGACGGGGAGGACGGGGAGGGCATCCGGAGCACAGCTGAACTAATGGACGCCGTGTGAATCCCTCAGGCCACATTTAGCACATCTATTACCCGGTGTTTTTGAATGAGCGCCTGTGAAATGGAGCGCTTCGTTTTCATGCTGCTTCAACCTTTGCAGCGTCCTCTGCTCGGCCACTTTTAGACTTTTAGGCCCAGTCCCAATCCTCATGTGTACCCCGCGCTCCCCAGCCCCTCCCCGACAACACTTTAAAGGGCCTGTACCCCATTTCAAACCATGACTCAGGTTTTATTTTGAACTCATTTGAACTTTGGCGTGATACAGAGATACTGGAAAAGTCTGGAAAAGTGTCAGGCCAGCGATTCCTAATACATCTCCAGTCTTTGCTACCATTTGTTTGGGATGCAATGATCTGACATATTGGCACTGATCTGGGCTGCGTCCCATTTCTCTGTCTTACCCCTTCGTCTTACCCCTACCCCTTGGTTTTGCGCGTTCATGTGAGGACAAGGGGCGTCCCGATTCTAATTTTGATCAAGGGCTCGGGCCACGACCTCGGGCTACATACCCCTTGAAACAAAGTAAGCTCTCGACCAGACTTGGAACAAAGGGGTACGCCTACAAGCACAGGCAGGTTTTGGGATCAGGATGGCAGCGTCACATCGACCAGCCAAGGAGACTCACAAATGTATTTTCAGCAGTTGTAATTATCGATTAACAGTTGAGCATGGTTTACAATTATGACGCTTATGTTCTACGTTACTTTTAGTGAACTGTTTTTGCGGTTTTAATTGTATTGATGTCTTTAGTCGACGTTATCGTTTTCATCAAACTTTCATGTATAAACAAGGTTGTTTTTTTGTCGAGCTGAGGTAGGCGATAATCCTTGATATTTGTTTACGTGTGTTTGTTGTCGCCTCTGTAGACGTAGCAGCTCAGGTAGAGGCGAGGGATGATGACGCAAACGGTAATCGAGTGGCGTCCCATCTCTTAGGGGAACATTCGTACCCCGAGGATATGTCACTGGTCTGCTACAAATGTTCCACAGTATGAGTTTAAACAGCTCTACCTTACATTTATTCAATTACTGGTGGTTTTATAGCTCAAAATACCTAGAAAAACAGACATTCGGAATGTGAGCGGGGTCGCCTCTCCACAGATCTGACCTGTACCTTGGTCTGGTTTGGTCTCCATGAAGACAGAAAGGTTTAAAGTCACACTGTGAAATATTTTGGACAAAGCAATAACATCTCCATGGAGGAAAGCATTTGACAGACCCTCCACCAGAAAAAAATAAACAAGGCACCTTTAAACATTTGCTGGGTCAGATATTGGCTTCCAAATATCGATTCAGTCGATATCCTGATTGGACATATTAGTAAATGTAATGAAGACTAAGACTTTCTGGTCAGAGTTGGCCTAGAAAGTCTCCCACAAGTCTCCGACAAATTCCCTTGTGTATCAATAAAGTTTGTCTAAGTCCAAGTCTCAGTGACTGCGTGCACATGGTAGGATCGGATTGGAATTCTCCAAATCCGATCCCGTTACTCAGCGGGTTGTCTGTCCTTAGATCCAAGTGCACATGAAACTCATGTAATCGGATAATGGTCAGCGACCTGGCCGGCTCCGCTACGCTATGTGGCGCTGTAGTCCAACTACTTCCGGGTGATGGTTCCTCAATAAAAACACAACAAACTATGTGGCGGTATACAAGGATGGCGCTGGAGGAGTTTGACAGAGCAGCATTGGTGTACGTGTTGTGCATTCTTTCTTTGCAGCCATGATTTCGTCTGACTTTTCCGGCAACAATCGCTACTTATGACGGCGTCGGCACCTGCTGCCACTTCCGGGTGAAATCCCTGGCGAAAATTCCCACGCATGCGCAGTACGCCAATCCGATCCGATATTGTGTACAAGGCGGCACCAAGCGGATTACTATCGGCCTAAGCCAGGGGTTCCAATCGGATTCGGGAAACCAGTCACTATACGATCCTTAGCCTGTGCACATGAATTTGATACGATCACAATCCGTTTGCAATTGGATTACACTTGTCCATGTGCACGCAGTCAATGTTTGAACTTTTATTTTTACAAATTTGTTCTGTAGTTACTTGAGGAATAAATAACAGCTACATAAGTTATTTGGATCAGTTTGGTCTTATTTTAGTTTTGTTTTAAAGGTGCATTGTGTAACTTAATCCATCACCTGCTTGTCTCTATGGATGTCATTGCTCTGCCTTGAATGTTCCACAGTGTGACATTAAACAGATTTACTACATTTATTAAATTACAGATGGTTTTATAGCTCAGAAATACCTAGAAAAACAAACGACAGATCTGACCTGTAACTTGAGCTGGTTTGGTCTCCATGAAGATAGAAAACTGAAGAAAGACCAAACTGTGAAATATTCCAGACAAAGCAAAACATTTCCAAGGAGAAAAACATTTGACGGACCCTCCACCAGAGAAGTTACAGAATGCAACTTTAAGGAAATAAATGCAGTTTTCAGTTTCTGCTCTGGTATCAGCAGAAATTTAAAACTACACTCAACAAAAATATAAACGCAACACTTTTGTTTTTGCTCCCATTTTTCATGAGATGGACTTAAAGATCTAAAATTCATTACAGATACACAATATTACCATTTTTCTCAAACATTGTTCACAAATCTGTCTAAATGTGTGATAGTGAGCACTTCTGCTTTGCTGAGATAATCCATCCCACCTCACAGGTGTGCCACATCAAGATGCTGATCTGACATCATGATTAGTGCACAGGTGTGCCTTAGACTGCCCACAATAAAAGGCCACTCTGAAATGTGCACTTTTGTCTCACAGCAAAATGCCACAGATGTCACAAGCATTGAGGGAGCGTGCAATTGGCATGCTGACAGCAGGAATGTCAACCAGATCTGTTGCTCGTGAATTGAATGTTCATTTCTCCACCATAAGCCGTCTCCAAAGGCGTTTCAGAGAATATGGCAGTACATCCAACCGGCCTCAGAACCGCAGACCACATATACCCACACCAGCCCAGGACCTCCACATCCAGCAGGTTCACCTCCAAGATCGTCTGAGACCAGCCACTCGGACAGCTGCTGAAACAATTGGTTTGCATAACCAAACAATTTCTGCACAAACTGTCAGAAACCGTCTCAGGGAAGCTCAACTGCATGCTCGTCCTCCTCATCGGGGTCTTAACCTGACTCCAGATCGTCGCCGTAACAGACTTGAGTGGGCAAATGCTCGCATTCGATGGCAGCTGGCACGTTGGAGAGGTGTTCTCTTCACGGATGAATCTCGGTTTACATTGTTCAGGGCAGATGGCAGACAGCGTGTGTGGCGTTGTGTGGGTGAGCACTTTGCTGATCTCAATGTTGTGGATCAAGTGGCCCATGGTGGTGGTGGGGTTATGGTATGGGCAGGCATCTGTTATGGACGAAGAACACAGGTGCATTTTATTGATGGCATTTTGAATGCACAGAGATACTGTGATGAGATCCTGAGGCCCATTGTTGTGCCATACATCCATGAACATCACCTCATGTTTCAGCAAGATAATGCACGGCCCCATGTTGCAAGGATCTGTACACAATTCTTGGAAACTGAAAATGTCCCAGTTCTTGCATGGCCAGCATACTCACCGGACATGTCACCCATTGAGCATGTTTGGGATGTGCTTGACCGGCGTATACGACAGCGTGTACCAGCTCCCACTAATATCCAGCAACTTCGCACAGCCATTGAATAGGAGTGGACCAACATTCCACAGGCCACAATTGACAATCTGATAAACTCTATGCGAAGAAGATGTGTTGCACTGCATGAGGCAAATGGTGGTCACACCAGATACTGACTGGTTCTGAGTCCCCAGACCCCCAATAAAGCAAAAAAACTGCACATTTCAGGGTGACCTTTTATTGTGGGCAGTATAAGGTACACCTGTGCACTAATCATGATGTCAGATCAGCATCTTGATGTGGCGCACCTGTGAGGTGGGATGGATTGTCTCAGCAAAGCAGAAGTGCTCACTATCACACATTTAGACAGATTTGTGAACAATGTTTGAGAGAAATGGTAATATTGTGTATCTGGAATGAATTTTAGATCTTTAAGTCTATCTCATGAAAAATGGGAGCAAAAACAAAAGTGTTGCGTTTTTTGTTGAGTGTATATTATTGAAATTGGTATTGGAACTGATATCCTGGATCGTAGCCTCCTATGTGTGTTTTTGTCGCGGAGAATCAAGAGTCTGGGACAGTGTCAGGCAGTTCATTTCCCATGATTCTTAGTTTAAAAAAAAAAGCGCCTAATGCGATGAAAAAAGGTCAGCAGCTTCTGTATGAGTTACGACTTAAGAAAATGCCATGTAATTATTAAAACATTAAAATCATTCAGGTCAGGTCAGGCCTTTTAAACCTGAGGCCTAAGGGCGAACGGTTGGGATGGTGCTCATTTTCTTGATTCTCATAACATTTAGCTAAGAGATGTTTATTTAAAAGGTGAATTATGTAACCTTACTGGAGGTTCTCGATGGAGATGTCATTGTTTCGCCTGGAATGTTCCACCGAATGACATTAACCTATAAAACGTATCTAAACTGAATTAAACCCATTTGTATTGCTTTAAAGCAGGGGTGTGAAACATGCAGCTCGGGGGCCAAGACCTTTAATCTGGCCCTCGGCTGATTTTCTATTAAAATATTTGAATTATATTTGAATTTTCTATTAAAATATTGGTAATTTTCTCTGCCTGTTTTCTGCGCAGCTGAGCATAGCAGCGTCTCCAGTGTCTCTGTGCGTGGCCCCTCCCACCAGAGCAGCACAAATGAAGACTTGCCTCTTTCCAAACGCTCTTAAAGGACCATTGGGTGGCAGTTGGTAGAGCGTTTGTCCACTGATCCAAAGGATGGCGGTTCAAATCTTCACATCAGTGGTTGAGCGGTCAGATCCACTGACCCACAGGTTGGCAGGTATGATTCCAGCTCCCAATGTGAATGTTGTAAAGCGCTTTGGGTGCCTTGAAGGTGGAAAAGCACTACGTATATAAAGATGTGACCATTGTTTTGACTGTTGACGTGACACCCTCGTCACAAAAATGTCAAAAATGAGAAAAGTGGATGCCGACTGCAAGACTTTCCAAGAAAAATTGAATAATTCCTATTTGTTCAAGGAGCTGAATGGGAAACCTGTACGCTTGTGTTGAAATTGCATTTTTCTTAAAGTTTCAGGTTGTTCATAATCTTATAATATTTTGTAAAAGAAAGAGTTCATCAAATAAAAAAGACTTCTGTAATAGATTTGCATTTCTCTGGACAAATATTTGGACTTATTGATATTTTTGGGGTATATTTGCCATGAGTTTTCTGATCCGGCCCCTTTGGGATCAAAGTAGGTTGGATACGGCCCCCGGACCAAAATGAGTTTGACACTCCTGATTTATCTTGAAAAACCATGGGTCGCCTCTCCAAGGATCTTACCTGTAACTTAAAGGTCTTATATTACACAAAATTGACTCTTGTGAGATTTAAGACATATTAGAATTAGGGATGTCAGCAATTAATCAATTTACAATTAATTGTCGATCAAGACGTTGGCCGAACAAAATGTATTAATTGTAACTAATCGCTAGAGGGCGCTACTCTGGAATGTGAACACGAGATGCGAACCCACTCACGAGAAAGACCATAGTGTTACATCATGTAACCCTTTCCTCTCTGGATGTTGCCATACAACTCACAGTAGAGCTGGACCTAGAACCATAGATTTTTGAAATGATAAAAGCATGTAACATACATGTTTTTATAATTTCTTGATTGTTCTGGTTTGAGGCCCTGTAATGTTTTATGCTGTGTCCAGGGGCCCTGTGAAATTTATATTTTGTACTGTAACCCTTCACAGATTCAGGGAGAGAAATATTGTTGATGCCTTAGTTCAAAATAAATGTTGAGAATGTCCTAAAAATAGCCTGGATTCACTGGTTTCATCATAATATGTAGACTAAATAACATTCTGTTATTTAATTTCTTCTGTTCCTTTTAATTTCAAGATTTCCATGCTGCAAGTGCAACAACTGAGCCAGTCCTCAATTTAATTTTCAATAAAGAATGTATTTTGTTATTCAGCATCAATACATTTGTCTGCTTTTTACTAAGGAATAATTAATTGAGGAATATTCAATATAATAACACTATGATATATTTATGACTCAGTGTTATGTATACTAGAGCTTATATTCTTAAAGGCCCTATTGAAACACTAAAATTCAGGTGAAAAACGCCGCTTATCAGTTAATCGTAAGTCGATCGATAAGGTCAATCAACTATAGATTAATGAATGAATTAATTGATAATTTGCATCCCTAATTAGAATGTTGTTATCTCATCAAAAAATACAGCTGGTGTTGTGTTTTGTTGGAGTAACAATAAGCCTGTCTACTCAAAATAGCTCAAAATGCTCTATTCCACCTCGTGATGTCATGTAGAGATAGTTTCCAAGTGAACAGCTCCTTTTACCTTTAGTTCAGTAGATACGGGCAGTTACAGGACTGAAATCACCCAGTTGATTCTAGTAAAGGTGTATGAAGTTTACAAACATAGTGGAGCACTTCCTGTTTTCTGTTTGAGAGAAAAACTCAGCCTAAATCTGCACGTTTGTGTGTTAAACGTGTGAAAAAAAACAAAACAAAAACAAAAACCACAAGTTCAGGTCTGTTTGTGATAAGGAAACAACATTAGAACATAAATCAGAAAATAATGTAATGCAGTATGTTGTTTTGATGAATACAAATTAGTTTAAAGTCATATGGTGGGATTTTTCAGGCAAATCTCCTTGGAGACAAGCAGCTGGCAGGCCCTCTTTAAAAAAAAAAAAATTATATATATATATATATATATATATATATATATATATACAAAACTATGTATGTGAAGTTGGTAAAAACTTAAACTTTTATGATTACCTTGAACAATATAAAACAAATCAGCACAAAACTAAAATGTGGGCAGATGGCAGATTTGGATGATGAAACAAGTGAATAATGGCTTGGGCCCTGTGTGGGACAAGGTTATTATGACAAAACAAACGAAAAAGCGAAAAATAAAATTGAAAAAACACTTTTGTTAACTGAAATAAATAAAAACGACAATTAAAAGAAAAAAACGATAACTGAAACTGTATTGTGTGTTTACAAAACTAACTAAAACTAACTGAAATTATTGATAAATCGGTCTTCGTTTTCGCATTTTTTGGAGTTGGTAAATGTGGAAGTTTTGGTGTGTATTTTTATTTGTTTTTGCACTCAAGGCTGCATAAATGTTTTAAAATTGTATTTGTTTGTTGTAAGTTTGAGAACACAATACTTTGTTTTTGAATCCTACACTTGACAAATAACCCAAAAGTATAACCCAAAAACTAAAACTAATAAAAACTAAACTTAAACTGAGCAGTTAGAAAAAAAAACTAAAACTAAAACTGTCAGAGCCATTCTAAAAACTAATTAAAACTAACTGAATAAAAAAAAAAAAAAGTCAAAACTAAACTATAATGAAAAATCCAAAACTATTATAACCTCGGTGTGGGAGGGTTTCTGGTGCCGTTCCTCAGACTCACCGAGTTGGTCCCCAGCACCTGCAGGTCAGGCTCCCTGGACTCCAGCAGCTTCGCCACCATGTGCAGGAAGCTCTCCACAAACGGTTTGATGCTCTGGGAGTGACATGCCATAAGCAGCTGGTCCAGAGCCTCCATCGCAATCACCACGTTTCTGCGGAAAAGGGACACAAGGACAAGTACAATGAAAACATTCCAATGTTGATGCAAGATGGATTGTGTGAGTTTGAAGCCATGTTAGAATGTTACCTCCTCCTTGTGTTTTGTTTTATTCACAAATGTTTGAGAAATCCTGCTTTACCAGTCTGTCTACATCTCCAATCCTTAAAGGGGTAGTTCTTTTTTGTTTTGTATGTGTATCTGTATGGCAGGGGTCCCCTACCCTGTTCGTGGGCCGAATGTCAGTCGATCGCCAGGGCTTAATGCTCAATTCCGATTTTTTTGTGAAATCCGATTTTTTGCGCATACGCCCCGAAGGACACGACCAGGTCATGTGCAGCGAGCGTGCTCAATGTTTACAGAAGTAGCCTAGAGTTGCTGGAGACGGAGAAGGACAAGGTTTTTGGCCACGGCGTTTTGTGGGGCAGTCCGTAGAAATGAACGTGTTGGTGTGGAGTCGCAGACAAAAGTGGTGGGATTGCTATGTGCTTCGCTGCTTCACTGCAGGCATGAAAATCCCTCACCTTTCGGTGAAATTCGCCGATACGTTCGGGTGAGTCATATTATCGTATCAAAGGGACAGATTAGCTGACAGCAGGGGCCTGGGACTAAACCGGGATCTAAACCGGGACTAAACCAGGTCTAAACCAAGACTAAACCAGGACTAAACCGGGACTAATCCAGAACTAACCTGGGACTAAACAAGGTCTAAACCAAGACTAAACCAGGACTAAACCAGGACTAATCCGGGACTAAACAGGGACTAAACTGGGACTAAACCAGAACTAAACCAGGACTAAACCAGGTCTAAACCAAGACTAAACCAGGATCTAAACCGGGACTAAACCGGGACTAAACCAGGTCTAAACCAGGACTAAACCGGGACTAATCCAGGACTAAACTGGGACTAATCCAGGACTAAACCGGGACTAAACCAGGACTAAACCAAGACTAAACCAGGACTAAACCAGGACTAAACCAAGACTAAACTAGGTCTAAGCCAGGACTAAACCAGGTCTAAACCAAGACTAAACCAGGACTAAACCAGGACTAAACCAAGACTAAACCAAGACTAAACCAAGGGGCCTGGGACTAAACCGGGATCTAAACCGGGACTAAACCAGGTCTAAACCAAGACTAAACCAGGACTAAACCGGGACTAATCCAGAACTAACCTGGGACTAAACAAGGTCTAAACCAAGACTAAACCAGGACTAAACCGGGACTAAACCGGGACTAAACTGGGACTAAACCAGAACTAAACCAGGACTAAACCAGGTCTAAACCAAGACTAAACCAGGATCTAAACCGGGACTAAACCAGGTCTAAACCAGGACTAAACCGGGACTAATCCAGGACTAAACTGGGACTAATCCAGGACTAAACCGGGACTAAACCAGGACTAAACCAAGACTAAACCAAGACTAAACCAAGACTAAACCAGGACTAAACCAAGACTAAACCAGGACTAAACCAAGACTAAACCAAGACTAAACCAGGTCTAAACCAGGACTAAACCAGGACTCGAGTCGTATCACTGCGTGCCTATTATTATTAGCCTGTTCACTTGTAAGTGGTGGTTACAAGTGAACAGGCTAATGCTAATAATAATAATGCTAATAATAATAATGCTAATAATAATAATAATAATGCTAATAATAATGCTAATAATAATAATGCTAATAATAATGCTAATAATAATAATAATAATAATAATAGGCACGCAGTGATACGACTCGAGAGAAAATAGCACCAAGCAAATTAGACTTCTGACTTTCGTGTGCAACTGTTTTGTGACACAAATATATCACTTTTTGGACAAATATTGTTTTGAGAAGAAAAACAAGCTTTATTAACTGTCCCCGCTAACTTGTCGGACCTACGTTCGTCAGCGCCAGAACCGGGGCAGAACTCGGCTCAGAGGACAGTGTCAGGGGTAAGTCAGTGTTAATGCACGACACTGCTGAAGGGGACGCCATACAGATTCACATAAAAAAAAAAAAAAAAATACTATCTCTATGAAATGCTCTGTTCTGTCTTGATGTCATGCAGTGGTAGTTTCAAGTTAACCGCTCCTTTTACCTTTAGTTTAGTAGAGATTGGAAAGCTCAGACCTGAAATTATCCAAATGATTTTAGTGAAGGTGTATGGAGTTTAAAAACACCATGGAGCACTTCCTGTATTACCACATGACAACACAAGTTCGGAATAGAGAGTTTTCTGTCTGAGAGAAGAACTAAATCTGCAGGTTTTGTGTGTTAAACATGTGTGAATGAAACAAAACACAATTCCAGGTCTGTCTGTGAGGACACTTAGCCGATGTAAAACTGTGATCAATATTTACCACAGGGACTAACCCACAAAACCAAATAATAAACACATGAAAACCTCCCATAATTTTTTGTCCACTGACTTTGGCCATAGGATTTGGAAACCCAAAGCTCTGAATGTTTGATTTCTTACTTTGGCAGTGTGTTTGCTTGAGGTCTAAATGTTCATGTAACAAGTTGCTTTTTTCCCCCCATTTCTTGTGAATAAGTTGCAGCACAATATCAACATTATCTGGGGAAACACAAAGGTTTAAATACACACAGTTCATACAGTTGAAGACAGTTTTGTTTAATCAGCTGCATTCAGTAGCTTGGCAAGCTTCATTAAGTTCTTTCAGTAGTGAAATTGAATGTGGAGTCTCTGAGGACATGTCCGCACAGACCTGGTCCATCAGGAGCTCTGATAAACTTGCTTCACTGCTTTCACTCCACAGAACAGTCCACTGCCAATCTGACCGGAACGCTCTCATTTGAGCTGCAAAGGTGAAGGCTCGTGAGGACTGGGAACTCACCAGAGACGAGTCGTGAGAATGTGGACTGTCCGCTCCGTCCGCCTCACACTGGAGACTGTCTGTGGACTGTCAGCTCCGTCCCCGTCACACTGGAGACGGTCTGTGGACTGTCTGTGGACTGTCTGTGGACTGTCTGTGGACTGTCTGTGGACTGTCTGTGGACTGTCAGCTCCGTCGCAATCCGTCCCCCTCACACTGGAGACGGTCTGTGGACTGTCAGCTTCGTCCCCGCCACACTGGAGACGGTCTGTGGACTGTCTGTGGACTGTCTGTGGACTGTCTGTGGACTGTCTGTGGACTGTCAGCTCCGTCTCCTTCACACTGAAGACTGTCTGTGGACTGTCAGCTTTGTCCCCTTCACACCGGAGACTGTCTGTGGACTGTCAGTTCCGTCCCCGCCACACTGGAGACTGTCTGTGGACTGTCAGCTCCATCCCCCTCACACTGGAGACTGTCTGTGGACTGTCAGCTCCGTCCCCCTCACACTGGAGACTGTCTGTGGACTGTCAGCTTCGTCCCCTTCACACTGGAGACTGTCTGTGGACTGTCAGTTTCGTCCCCGCCACACTGGAGACGGTCTGTGGATTGTCTGTGGACTGTCTGTGGACTGTCTGTGGACTGTCTGTGGACTGTCTGTGGACTGTCAGCTCCGTCTCCTTCACACTGAAGACTGTCTGTGGACTGTCAGTTCCGTCCCCGCCACACTGGAGACTGTCTGTGGACTGTCAGTTCCGTCCCCACCACACTGGAGACTGTCTGTGGACTGTCAGCTCCGTCTTCTTCACACCGGAGACTGTCTGTGGACTGTCGGCTCCGTCCCCCTCACACTGGAGACTGTCTGTGGACTGTCAGCTCCGTCCCCCTCACACTCACACTTAATGAGGTCCTCAGTTGTGGAGGAAATGACTTGTGGTCACACACTGACAGCAGCTCTCAGGAGAACACTTCATCCAAACTTCATTTATTCAGATTACACTTTCTATTCAGGACACAGACTACTGTACGCCGTGGACTGGAGGAAACAGTCGTGCGCCGTGACCGCTCAAGTAAGTTTTGATTATCTTGATTTGCATCACTTTTCACATTTTTGTTACTGATACTGTTAGTTTGAATATCACCTCATTCAATGTTTATTCCATATTTTTACACTTTCTACATTTTGTTCGTACAGAAGGCATCGACTATATGAATTATGTTTAATCTAGAGTAAATCAGTTTAATTGACGCAAAAAAAAAATGATGTTAATCTTAAAACTCCCACTAAATAACACATAACCCTAACCTTAAATGACACAAGGTGAAACAAAGCATTTTGAGTTTTGAGCAATCCTAGATTATTAGGTTGTCTGAATCTCCAAATAAGTGTAAATGAAACAAAACAAAAGCGGTAACAGCATTAGATTTAGACTTAGACAAACTTTATTGATCCACAAGGGAAATCATTGGACCCGTAGCTCTCTCATCACAATATAATAATAACAAAGAGTGAAAAAAAAGTAATAATAAATTCTAAATAAGTAGAAAAAAGCAAGAGATGGGTGTTAAATAAGACATAATTCTATAAATAAATGTATATGTACAAGTCCAAAATAAAATAGAAAAATAAAAAATAGCTCACTTGAGTCAGTTTTGTGTAATACAGGACCTTAAACCCCAACAGTTTTGATACATTTTTATCCTCATTACAAGTAACATTAGGTGGAAATGCATAAAAATGTTAATCTAAATCATAATGGTAAAAACATTACCATAGTAAATTTCTCCTATGTGAGATCAATAAAGTCTTATCTTATCTTATTAGGGGGAAATAATATGCAATAAGTGTTGGTAGCTCACATCGTGCAGGTCAAGGCTGGAAAAATAAAGTGTCTTCAGAGACCTGTACACACAATCATTACTATATGGAGGGTGTTTCTTTTTGTCTTCTGTCTACGTGTGTGTGTGTGTGTGTGTGTGTGTGTGTGTGTGTGTGTGTGTGTGTGTGTGTGTGCGTGCGTGCGTGCGTGCGTGCGTGCGTGCGCGTCGCTTACCCATAGCGATGGCGAACCACGTCTCGGCTCAGTCTCTCGGCCAAATACGCCCCGATGCGGTCGAGCTTCTCCGGGGCAGAAACGGCGTAGAAGGTCAGCTTCTCCATGTCCGATTTACTCAGCCCATCCTTCACACCGACAAGAGACAGGAGAGACAGGTGAGAGACAGGTGAGAGACAGGTGAGAGACAGGTGAACGACAGGTGAGCGACAGGTGAGCGACGGGAGAGACAGGGGAGAGACAGGTGAGAGACAGGGGAGAGACAGGCGAACGACAGGTGAGAGACAGGCGAGAGACAGGGGAGAGACAGGGGAGAGACAGGTGAACGACAGGTGAGAGACAGGTGAGAGACAGGGGAGAGACAGGGGAGAGACAGGGGAGAGACAGGTAAACGACAGGTGAGACACAGGTGAGAGACAGGTGAACGACAGGTGAGACACAGGTGAGACACAGGGGAGACACAGGGGAGAGACAGGTGAGAGACAGGTGAGAGACAGGTGAGTGACAGATGAGCAACAGGTAAGAGACAGGTGAGAGACAGATCAGAGACAGGTGAGCGACAGATGAGAGACAGGTAAGAGACAGGTGAGAGACAGATCAGAGACAGGTGAGCGACAGGTGAGACAGGTGAACGACAGGTAAGAGACGGGTGAAAGAGACAGGTGAGCGACAGGTGAGAGACAGATCAGAGACAGGTGAGCGACAGATGAGAGACAGGTAAGAGACAGGTGAGAGACAGATCAGAGACAGGTGAGCGACAGGTGAGACAGGTGAACGACAGGTAAGAGACAGGTGAAAGAGACAGGTGAGCGACAGGTGAGAGACAGATCAGAGACAGGTGAGCGACAGATGAGAGACAGGTAAGAGACAGGTGAGAGACAGATCAGAGACAGGGGAGCGACAGGTGAGACAGTTGAACGACAGGTAAGAGACAGGTGAAAGAGACAGGTGAGCGACAGGTGAGAGACAGATCAGAGACAGGTGAGAGACAGGTAAGAGACAGGTGAGAGACAGATCAGAGACAGGGGAGCGACAGGTGAGACAGGTGAACGACAGGTAAGAGACAGGTGAAAGAGACAGGTGAGCGACAGGTGAGAGAGATCAGAGACAGGTGAGCGACAGGTGAGACAGGTGAACGACAGGTAAGAGACAGGTGAGAGAGACAGGTGAGCGACAGGTGAGAGACAGATCAGAGACAGGTGAGAGACAGGTGAGAGACAGGTGAGAGACAGGTGAGTGACAGGTGAGAGACAGGTGAGAGACAGGTGAGAGACAGGTGAGAGACAGGTGAGTGACAGGTGAGAGACAGGTGAGTGACAGATCAGAGACAGATCCTGATCCATATTTTCAACACAGACAGGAGTTCATGTGTCATAGCGTAAGGGCGGTGTGATATCCTTCATAAGGGAGCAGTGATTTGAAATTGGCTCGAGAACTTTATGCCGTGTTAGAATGTTGATGAGGAGACATTACAGATGGATTATTTGTTTTCCAGCACAGCAGATGCCGGGCCTGGACTGGTAATCGGGCATATCAGGCATTTTCCCAATGGGCCGACGCTGTTTGTTTGTTTTTTTTTACTTTGAGACCAGCCCACAATTTAGAGGAGGCGTCCCATTGGTCCATCTTCAATACAGACAGTGGACTAAACCAATCAGGATATAGAAGCTTACGAGAGCGGTCCCACCCCTTTCTCTGCACTGATCCCCTCCAGTTTCAGAGTTGAGTGTGGAAACATGGAGAAGCGACAGAAAGGGGTGTGGAGAAGTTGCGGGCTAAAAGATTTTAAAAATCTCGCTATAGACGCTGCAAAATGTTCTAAAATAACAGACATATTCTCTGGAGGGGCTGGAGCCTCCACGTCCTCTGCAGGTTGAAGGTGGACAGGGAGAGGAGCAGCCAGAGACTGTGGACAGGGAACCCGAGGGACAGAGTGACCAGGAAGTGTCGCATAGGCACAGCAGGTCAGCAGGTAGTAATGTTAGGATAATACTGGGACTTTTAGGTGATGGACAGGCATGAAAATCACCTTTCGACGAAATTCGCTGTTTTGAAGCGAAAACAGGTGACCTACGTGAATCATGCAGATTTGATGTGAAAGGTTATTTTTGTGTGTGTGTGCAAGATGCATTTTAAATACCATTGAATATGTAGTTACTGTGAGTTTGCTGGTGGTTTTTGGGATTTTTCCTTTAAATGTTGCGGTTTCCCCTCGGCCAAGACATAACAATAGTAAAATACTTTGCTTCGGGGAACACAAACATAAATTACCTGTGTGCCCAACGCTCCACGTGTGATAAAATAAGTTTTGATGCTAAACTAACATTTGTGAGTGGGATACGTCTTAATGACCCGTATGCGTTAAATGCAGGTGAGTGCGTAAATGAAGAAATGGCTCAAACTTTAGTAGCTGGACATCTACTCACACCTGATCAATACAACTATCCTAACCCCCGGGAGAGCCTGAAATCTACTGAAATCCTATAAGACATTGACAGGACAGCGGCTCTATAACATCTTAGAAAACAGCGTTATAAGGGCCCTTTATTGTCAATATTTCCCAAGTTGTTGCTGTGGATGTTAAAAAAAATTCTGGAAGCGTGGAGGTTTTAAAGGTACACTGTGTAGGATGGTGGCGCATTGGTGGATGGTGGGTATTGCAATTCCGGTTCTAGCTACGGCAGACTTCGAGGGTCACCCGGGCGCGACGTAACGCGGACAGCTCGGCGTACCCGGAGGTGGGTTCACCGGCAGCCGCGCCCGAACCGTGCCGGTGGGGGGAATCGGGAACCGGACCACGGAGGGCGGAGGGCGGTCTGAACCCGGGGTGCGGGCCCGCGCTGCAACAAAGCCCCAGCCGCGGTAGGTACTATGTCCTTCTTCTTTTCCTCTTAGATGAAGGTGCTTGCTCCTGCGATGTATGTGCGGAGTAAGTGTGATCCGGCAACATGCTTGTCCTTGTTTATCCAAACGCGTACTAGCTCGTTGTGTGAAATCCACGGGCCAGTGCCGACAGCTATAAATAAAATGGTGAATGTGGAGCCCAAAATACAGTACAGTATGCCCTTCTGCGGCTCTCGTAATCAAAATGGATGTCTCTACATGGGGAAGATCCCCCTTTTATGCGACTATATTTAAGTCCAACAGAATACTTTGATTTCATGATGGAAGTGAAAAGGCTTGGAAAACACTGTAGTAATTAACCGGTAAAAATCTTACACAGTGTACCTTAAAAAAAGCCGTAAAAAAAACAATATTTAGCTCACGCTGACTGTTCAGAGGCTAGTTTCAAACAGAACAAGGCCTTGTATTGTCTGAGTACCATTGCTCATTCAGCACTAGGACAAAGCCTGACCCGAGCCCAGCCCATGTATATCACAGCTAATGTACGAGTATTAGTAAGAGGTGTGTATTTAAGAGGAAGGCGTTTCTGATTCACTTTGTGCAGGAGCGTTTAGGGCGAGGTCGTGTACACAAATGCCGTGTTGTAGTAGACAAGGTTGATGCAAATATGTGTAAGTAGCATAATCTAGTACTATATTTAGTATATCAGTAATAAGTGGAAGATGCAGGTCAAGTAGAAGTAGGCATGGTAAAAGTATGACATTGCGATCCTGGGAGGGTTCGGCATCAGTACACAGAGTTGGACTAGTAGTAATTAATAGTAGGTAGTAGTAGATGCTGCTTAAATGACACTTAAATTACAATTAAATGACACTGACACTGCTGCTTAAATGACACCATTTGAGCTTTATTACACTGCACATTATGTGTTTTATCTATGTGTATTATATACAAGTACAGCTATCAGTTTAACTTGTTAATTAGATTAATTAATTATATTTGAAGCTTTGTATATTATTTATTGATGTTGCATGAAAGCTAGTGTACGTGCTCACCTTCTGGCACCAGAAATATTCGCCATTTAATAGTGGAATGGTGTAAATGAGCTTTCGAAGGAATATTATGTAATGTGGGAGGGGGAATGGGGGTATACAGGTGCACTCTGCAGGTCTGCCAGCAGTCTTGTCTTGGTTACAGTGGAGGTAACGTGCACGGAGAGAAAAAGTGAGCGAAAGACTGAAATTCTTAAAGGAAAAGTAACTTTTTTTTTTTACAATTTGAGCCTTATTTCGGTAATAAAACAAGTTGTTTTACTCACCCATAGCACTTTGGTGTCATATGGAGCACTTCCAGAGATGTTTTAGATTAGCGTTAGCCTAGCGCGACTTCTAGCCATAGCTCGGGGCATATAATATATTCCCCGAGCATGTAATATGCCCCATGCGGTCTCCAAATAACACAAACTTTAGCACTTTTCAAATCATAGAAGCTCAATGTCTTAGTCTACGATTTCGTTTGAGTCAAAAGTGGCCTGTAATCCGAGATTTATCCATAGTTTACAGTTTTGCGTTTCATGTTTGGGTCCCGGGAGCTGAGAGCACACTCTGCACATGCGCACTGGCGTCCTCATCTACTCGAAACTATGGCTAAATCTCGGATTACAGGCCACTTTTGACCAAACGAAATCGTAGACTAAGACATCGAGCTTCTATGATTTGAAAAGTGAAAAGTTTGTGTTATTTGGAGACCGCAAACATGTGCCCCGAGAACTCACATTATGTTGATCGCAAATCTAAAGCATCTCTGGAAGTGCTCCATATGTCACCAAAGTGCTATGGGTGAGTAAAACAACTTGTTTTATTACCGAAATAAGGCTCAGATTGTAAAAAACTTTTCCTTTAAAGGGAACGTCTGCAGTCTTTTCACTGTAAATATTTTTTCATGCATGTTTGACACCTCTTTTGCACTGTGGGCGAGCACAATAAACCACCTAAAAAATGTATTAAAATGTGATTAATTAGATTAATTAATTACAAATCCTGTAATTAATTAGATTAATTTTTTAATCGCCTGACAGCACTATATACAAGTTTACTGTACTTTTGCTACGGGTATACAGCTCTGGAAAAAAATAAGAGACCATCCATCCATCTTCTTCTGCTTCTCCATTTCTGGGTCGCGGGAGCAGCAGTCCAAGCAGATCTGCCACCCAGAACACAACGCACCAGCCCCCATGAATCCTCCCGCAGGTGGTGGGTCCACAGGAGCACGGCCCACGTCACAACTGGCCTTGATGCACTTCTGTCATGGGGGCTAAAAATAAGAGACCACTGCATTTTTTTTCTGAAATTAGCATCTCTACATGTATTCCAGCCATTCCATTCCAGCGTCTGTGGAATTCCAACACAAACACAAAGCTGAGCTACTTCAGTTCTTGCACCAAGAGTGGAATAAAGTCACCCAAGAACAATGTGACAGACTTGTGGAGAGCATGCCAAGACGCATGAAAGCTGTGATTAAAAATAAGGGTTATTGCACCAAATATTGATTTCTGAACTCTTCTTAAGTGTAAACATTAGTATTATGTTGTTTTAAAATGAATTTGATCTTGTTTCTTTGCATTGTTTGAGGTCTGAAAACATTTTGTCGTTTTGACCATTTGTCATTTTCTGCAAATAAATGCTCTAAATGAGAATATTTTTATTTGGAATTTGGGGAAAATGTTCTCAGTAGTTTATAAACTCAAACAAAAATGTTCCTTTTGGCCAAACACATACCTATAAGTAGTAAAATCAGAAAAACTGATCCAGAGCTGTATATGATGTTTTAGTCATTGTGTTTATTGTCTTGTTTATCAGATGTTTTATGTTCATTGTGGGCCTAGGGGGCGCTGCAATTTCAAATCCTGTGTGTGCAACCTGTACATATGTTTTTTGACAATAACGCTGACTTTGAACTTTGAAATACTGTCATGTAGCACAGCAGGCAGCAGTAGTGACTTACTTTGGGGTCCTCAGGGAAGATGTTGTCCACCAGGCGTTTGTAGCGGGGCCTGAGGGGACCACAGCAGCCACACACCCCTGGAACACAAAGCACTCACTGTTAGAGGTGCTCACAGTTACAGGGTGCACAGCGCTCCTCTCCACCCGTATTTTCTGTATTGTAAAGCATTTATTATCAACAAAACATACGGTCTTATTCTGTGTAAAAGCTGCTAACTCTGTAGTTTAGCCCTCTACAAACATGTTCTGAAATGGGATTCTTTTATTAGTTTAGTCAGATGTTTAAAACAAATGACCAATCTTTAGCAAAATTCTGAAATCACTGAGTAGCAGCTGCAAGTCACCATATACTGTATACAGGCAGAAGAAGTGTCCAGTCTGCAGGAGGATTTCTTTTGCAAATAAGGAAACAAATACGACACAAAGCTATGGTGGTCATTTGTATTAGGGATGCACTGATGTGAAAATTTTAGCCGATACTGATATCCGATATTACTGATGCTGTTATGGCCGATAACCGATATTAACAGATTTTTTTATTTTTTTTTTAAATTCTGAGATAACATTTTATATAGACTGAAAATCATGCAACATGCATTTTTGAATGTCTTATTTTATTTTCAAAATGTGTTTTGACTCCATAAAGCTTAACTTATTTTATTCACAAAACTCCTGTGAGAAAGTTTAGATAAAAAAAAACAAAAAAAACAACAAGGATGATAAATCACCATGTCACTCTTAATCTGCATTTCACATGGCTCCCATATCACCACATATACACTGCCTGACAAAAGTATTAGGACGACTGTGTATTTCTGAACTTTCATAATGATAACAAGACGTATTGGTAATGACAACAAATCAATTTATTGATATATTAATGCAAATTTCATTATGTGTAAAGGCATATTATTGTGTAAATGTAACAATATCAAGTTCAATAGCTTTTTCATCAAAATAACCACCTTTGGCCTTAATCACATCTTTATAAATTCGAGGCATTCTGTCCAACAATTTTACAAGATATCCATCCTCTATAGTTTTCCACTCATCCTGAAGACATTTCCACAGGTGTTGATTCCTGGAGCGCACTTTAATCTCATTTCCACAGGTGTGGATTCCTGGAGCACACTTTAATATCCAAATAATCCCACACTTTTTCGATGGGTGACAGGTCAGGAGATCATGTCATAACCTGCAGTTGATGACGCTGTTCACACGTCTCCAAATGACCCTTACACAGTTTGGATGAGTGCTTTGGGTCATTATCTTGTTGGAACCAGAAGTTTCGTCCAGAGTTCAGAAATACACAATCGTCCTAATACTTTTGTCAGGCAGTGTACTTCAGGTTTGGGGGCCATTTTGTGTATTGCCAAGAAAAGGAACTGCAACACACTTTGTCAAATTACAATAAACTTAAACATGGACAGATACAAGATAAACACAACCTTTTATAACCAAGATCCCTGTACAGCTCGACCTTATTAAGGACAGCTCCCAGTGCTCTGCCTGAAGTGTGATAGAACTTTTGTTTGTTTTTCAAAGCAAGGTATTTATTAGGGGTGGGTATTGGCAAAGAAGTCATGATTCAATTCGAATCACGATTCATATGCCACGATGCGATACTATCACGATGCATCACGATACTTGAATTATTGCGATGCGTTGAAATATATTCAACATACTTCAGTGAAAATGTACCCAAAAAAAAGAGGATAACTTAAATATCAGTGGCTGTGTATCTGGGTAGTGTCTTCAATTGATACAT
Source organism: Paratrypauchen microcephalus (assembly GCA_036785185.1). Classification (NCBI taxonomy): domain Eukaryota; kingdom Metazoa; phylum Chordata; class Actinopteri; order Gobiiformes; family Gobiidae; genus Paratrypauchen; species Paratrypauchen microcephalus. The sequence goes on along the minus strand of JAVJIX010000351.1, from coordinate 39,525 downwards.
AACTCTGAGCAACTCAATTCATAACTGAATTTATTGAATAACAAAAACAAATACAGTGGTACCTCACCTTACAAAAGACCCAACAAACGAAAATTTCAAGTTTCGAAACGCCTTCACGTAAAATTTTGGTCTCTAGATACGAAAGAAAATTCAAGTTACGAAACGCGAAATCTCAAAAATTCAAATAATGCACGCTCAGCCACACACATTATACGCTTTTTCTCAGACTGGATTTAAACTTTTCTCACATTTCTCTCTCGTTTAAACACTCAAACTTTCATAGATTTTCGTGGCCATACCTGCCTGTTCGTGGCCATACCTGCCTGTCAAAGCCTGATCCCGTCAGATCTCAGAAGCTAAGCAAGGCAGGGCCTGGTTAGTACTAGGATGGGAGACCACTGGGAATTCCAGGTGCCACAGTGGGGCGCCAGTTGCAAAAACTGTCGTTGTGTCCTTAGGCAAGACACTTCACCCACATTGCCTAGGATGAAAGTGGAGTGTGAGTGTTGGAGGTGGTCGGATGGGCTGATGGCGCAGATTGGCAGCCTCGCTTTCCGTCAGTCTGCCCCAGGGCAGCTGTGGCGACAGAAAGTAGCTTACCACCACTAAGTGTGGAGTGAATGAACAATGAACTGTAAAGCGCTTTGGGTGTCATGAAAGGCGCTATATAAATGCAATTAATTATTAATTATTATCATTTTCAACAAAATGTACCATATTGGCCCGAATATAAGACGATGTTTTTTCCATTGAAAGAACACTGAAAAAGCGGGGGTCGTCTTACATTCGAGGTCTAGCCATTCCAACGCTAGATGGCGCCAGATATCTTTAAAGCGAATGCTGCTAGCGGCAGTGTTGCCAACTTAGCGACTTTGTCGCTATTTTTAGCTACTTTCTGGACCCCCCTAGCGAGAAAATTAGACAAAAGCGACTAGCGACAAATCTAGCGACTTTTTTTGGTGATCAGAGGCTCCAAGATCGCGGGAGGGGGAAAAAATAATTGCGCCGTTTTCTCTCTTTCCCCATTCAGAGAAAGAGAGACACAGGCAGAGAGGGGCGGGGGCGGAGTTGAGAACCGCGTGGACTCACAGACACACACACACACACTGTACACACACACACACACTGTACACACACACACACACACACACACACCAGTCTCTCCTCTGCTCCCTCCCATCTCGTCAGATCACAGCTGACTTCACTTAGACTTCACTTTGATGGTTAATGCAGTTATTGCAATTTTGTTGTTTTATCACAGTAGATTGGTTTATTTACATTTCAAAAACCAGAAGCCATTCATTTACAAATGTGATTGCACTTTAGTTTACATATTTAAATGTTCAGATATTAAGATGTGATAGACAGTTTTTGCATGATTTGAATGAGGCAAAATAACATGCTTTTTCTCTCGAATATATTGTTATAATAATTTGTTTCAGATGTACTGTAATTATTTTCTGTATAAAAATTAAATTTGGTGTTCAAAAAGTCTTTTTTCAAACTTGAGTCTTGAAAAAGAGGGGGTCGTCTTATAATCAGGGTCGTCTTATATTCGGGCCAATACAGTATTAATAGTGACGCGTGGGGGGAAGGGGGAGGGCGGTGTGTGTGCGCGCAGACACGTGTGTGTGATAGCGCAGCATGACCCGGCGCGGGGCTGCGAGGACGAGACCCGTGCTCAAACCGTGCCAGGTCTAAACCAGGTCTAAACCAGGTCTGAACCAGGTCTGAACCAGGTCTGAACCAGGATTAAACCACCATGGCTCTTGCATGCGTTCGTTCGTTCATGCGCTCAGACTGCGTGCCGAGGCACATCCCCTCCCCTCCTCGCTGCTCGCCTCAGCCGTGACTCAAAACAAAACCAGGAAATAGACCCGCACGCGGCGCTTTAATCCACCTGGTTTAGTCCAGGTTTAGTCCTGGTCCAGTCCTGGTTTAGTCCAGGTCTAGACCTGGTCCAGTCCAGGTTTAGACCTTGGTCTAGACCTGGTATAGTCCACGTTTAGTCCTGGGTCTACAGTCTCTACGCAGGACACAGTGTTACACTATAAAAAAATGTTACACTATAAAAAAAAACTTGGAACGAATCAGGCCTTTTCCATTGAAATAGCTACTCAACTTACGAAAAATTCACGTTACGAAACCACTTCTGGAACGAATTAATTTCGTAAGGTGAGGTACCACTGTAAACCAAACCAATAACAAAAAAAGTGCATAGGATTTTTTCTAAAACAAAAAATGATGTTCAAACATTTGCCATTTTGGAGGTAGCTACCATCATAACAAACAATACCCTTTCACAAAGAAAAAGTGCATAGGATTTATAAAAAAAAAAACACCTAATAATTTATTTATTTATTTATTAATAATTAATTAATACATTATTAATTAAGAATAATCGATTTTTGGCATCAAGAATCAATGCAGTATATTGTGAAAGTTAGTATCGCGATGCATTGTTATGACGATTATTTTGCACACCCCTATTATTTATACTATGGTGGTCATTTGCATAGTGGCCACTTCCATGTTAGCCTGTCCCATGCACTTTTGGATGTCCTGCACCCCACGTATGTGAACAAAGTCTCACTTCTGTTATGGTGACAGATCAGCACATCATAATCCTTTCATTTGGGTCCCCGTACAGTGCAGCTGATAGGGTTAAAATGACCCCACTGTGTCCTGTTGACATGAAAATATAATGGTTTATCCTCTGAGAATATGGAAGTGTGCTTTTTGCATGGTAATGTCTGTTAGTACTACCGTGACAAAGCTCCACGCTGGTCTCTGAAAGCTCCTACACTCACTACAGTGAATAATGAGGATGCTCAGAATGGAAAATAGGAAGTGAGGAATAACTTTGGATCACTGCAAACTGTTATATTTTAGTTCTAGTTTCTGTTCTGTTTTTCATGTTCCTGTAATATTATACTGTGTGTGGATTCCAGTCTATTAGAATTCAATTTATTCAAGCAGCCTACGCAAGGGTTCATTTATAAACATTACAAAACCAGCGTCCGTGGGTTCAGGCAGAGCCACTACTGCAGGGGCCGCCCTACTCTGAAGCAAGACCCCCGGTTTGCTTCACTGCGCTGAAGGACTTCCGTGTAGAGCATCCAAGGTGATGGCTGTCAGACTGTATTTAAACTGTCCCGGTCACTGCAGGTCCCACGACTGCACCTGTCACATCTGGCTCTTCGCTTGTCACACAGTGCTTTATTTTTTTAAGATTCTAAAATGTTCGGGTCATGAACCAAAATCCACTAACAAAGAAACCGGTCATTTCTTATGATCCAGATTCTCACCGGTGCTGATGTCACTTATGCTACTGAGGAAAAGGCTTTACTGGAAAGCTATTCTTGGGTTTCAGAATGTTAGAAACTGATGACCACTGTGATGAAGAATTTATCCATCATCTTCCGTTTTATCCAGTATCCAGGGCAACAGTCCAAGCAGATCTGCTGCCCAGATCTCAACGCACCAGCCCCCACGGATCCTCCTGTGGGTGGTGGGTCCACGGGAGGACGGCCCCACGTCGCTTGACGCCACCGGCCTTAATGTAACTGTCCTGACATGGGGGTTCTCTACCAGTGTGGACACTGGGGGCGAGGTGGGGTTAAGTGTCTTGCCCAAGGACACAACGGCAGCATTCATCTGTGGAAAATCGTACCGCCAACATGTGGGTCAGTGGGTCTGACCGCTCAACCAATGTCGATAGGGGGATTGGAACCACCAACCTTTCGATCAGTGGACAAATGCTCTACCAACTAATCTACTGCCGCCCCACTACTGAAGAATTTAAAACTAAATATTCCGTCTTTTGAATGGAAAACATCCATAAAATGTTGCATAAAACCCATGAATAGGTGAGATTTTGATTACTATTCTTTGTTTTAAATTGTTAAATCGTTATGAAAGTTTTGTTAATTGCTATGAAAAATTTTAGTCATTCTGACAAATTTTGAAACTCTGAATCTGAAATGTTGAGGATTTTTTCCCATTCAAAAGATAAAGTAATTAGTTTTAATTTTTTTTGTTTGCCACAGCAATGGCCCTAATTTTTCATCATTCTGAAACCCATGGGAGATACAGACCATTAAAACTAAAACTAAAACTCCTCCAGAAAGTCCAAATCTCAAATTGTTGTCCTAAATGTAGTACATCTGAGTATCTGGGTATTGTAGTTTTTCACAATCCTTTTAACCACACCAACGAACGCTGTATCAATACAAAAATATATGCACCAGCTCTCATATTTACACATTAGAGATCTATAGAATGCTTTAATGCCATCAGAAACTAAGTGTTAGAGTCCATGTGCTGCCACTGTCACTGTTGCACACCTGTCCCTGGCTTCATTAGTGCTTCTGCTGTCCAGAGTGACCAGGGCCCTGACAGGAGCTCTGACAGGAGCTCTGACAGGAGCACACTGGCTTCTAACATTCTTCAACTGCACAGACTTATTATTATTACTATTACTATTATTATTATGACTTGATATTGTTATATTCCAAAATGGAGA
>JAVJIX010000351.1:0-30000 GCA_036785185.1 Paratrypauchen microcephalus | reverse complement strand
GCAGCACAGCTCATCACCCTCAACACACCATCCCCACTGTCAAACATGGTGGTGGCAGCATCATGGTTTGGGCCTGCTTTTCTTCAGCAGGGACAGGGAAGATGGTTAAAATTGATGGGAAGATGGATGGAGCCAAATACAGGACCATTCTGGAAGAAAACCTGATGGAGTCCGCAAAAGACCTGAGACTGGGACGGAGATTTGTCTTCCAACAAGACAATGATCCAAAACATAAAGCAAAAGCTACAATGGAATGGTTCACCAAAAAACATATCAAGGTGTTAGAATGGCCAAGTCAAAGTCCAGACCTCAATCCAATTGAGAATCTGTGGAAAGAACTGAAAACTGCTGTTCACAAACGCTCTCCATCCAACCTCACTGAGCTCGAGCTGTTTTGCAAGGAGGAATGGGCAAAAATATCAGTTTCTCGATGTGCAAAACTGATAGAGACATACCCCAAGCGACTTGCAGCTGTAATCGCAGCAAAAGGTGGCGCTACAAAGTATTAACTCAATGGGGCTGAATGATTTTGCACACCCAATTTTTCATTTTTTATTTGTTAAAAAAGTTAAAAATATCCAACAAAGTGTGTTCCACTTCATGATTGTGTCCCACTTGTTGTTGATTCTTCACAAGAAATTACAGTTTTATATCTTTATGTTTGAAGCCTGAAATGTGGCAAAAGGTCACAAAGTTCAAGGGAGCCAAATAGTTTCGCAAGCCACTGTAGATACATTTAATGTCATACTGTGGAAGATTATAACTAAAAGGTCAACATTTTCATGGAAACAAGCAGGCAAAGAGAGACATCCATGAAGATACTACATCCATAAGGACGTTTTTTTCAGTGCAGTAAACAAGCTTTTTTAAAAAAAGCTTTTATTTGTGGTCTATAAGGTTACATACCATGGCTTTAAAAGCCACAATATAAACACAGCCCATAGAAACTGAGTGGAAACAACAGTCAGTGCAGGTCACTGGAGTCCTGAGATTTGAGCGGCCTCATTAAGATTTAATCGTTAAATAGAATCCTCAAGAGACACTAGAGACCAGCTCCAGACCGGCTGGAGCTCTTTCCAGGAATCCAGGAACCCACGGACAGTCAGAACAATCACTGTGGAAGTTTAGGCCTTTTAGTTTGACTTGATACTTTGGTACCTGTGAAACCTTGTTCCTGTTTATTCATAATTTTCCATTTTGAAGGCTAATGCTAAAAGCTATAGGCAGAAAATATAATAGATTTATATAGACAGACGGTTAATAGATAGATAATAGCTAGATGGTTTCAGAATTCTACAATGTTCCACTATGGAACTTTTCTGGTGGACAGTAACATATTATCCTTACAGCTTACCTGTATGGATATGTGACTACTTTATCTAGAATGTTCCTCAATATAGCAGGAGAAGCCCTAAAGCAAGTTATGGGTCTGATTGAGTCCACTCAATGCAATTACAAATGATTAGATTATTGCCAGAGGTAAAGCAACAACATCACCATGGAGACAAGCATGTTGGGGCCCCATCATCAGAAAGTACACCTTTAAATAAAAAAAATAAATGTCTTACTCCAAAGTCCTCTTGATTAAAAAATAAATGAATAAAATAAAATCTCAATCTCCATAAAAATTTGAATAATTGCAACGCCCGAGCTCCAGCAATTTGCGAACCGTCTCTCCCCGTTCTTCCATATTAAATTCCAGCTCCCACACTTCATCTATCATCACATTACACCAGCCAATATGCAAAGATCGCAATAATTCTCTTCGTAATGGTTACACTGCAATTAAGAAGACAAAAGAGACGTTGTGATCTGCTCTCTCCCGCCTCACCTGCTCCCATGCGCCCCCGCCTCCTCCGTCCTGAGCTGATGTGATAAACGAGAGACGCGCCGTGTGGAGTTATTGCCTGGTGCGGTGTGGTGGAAGTGCGCCCGCGTTATTTTTACTCAGATTTATGATGAGATTTGCGGCGCGCTCCCACCTGTGCTCAGCCTCTCATATTGTCCCACGTGTGAACACCTCAGACGGGGACGCGCCGGGTGTGTCCTCGCATCCACACTTAAATGAGAGACCTCCTCCACAGGCTGAGACAGCGTCATCCCTCGTGCACAGCTCCAGCCCGGGTTAAACCACAAAGCACCACACAGAGAGGGGGCCAATGGAAAACAAATAATTGGACTGGGTTATTTTCAATTATCTAAAAAGACAAAACAAATGTAATGCTGACATAAACTTAGAGCTGGGCGGTAAGACCAAAAATTGATATCACGGTATTTTCAAAATTATATTGGTGTCACTGTATTTGATGTTTTTTTTTGTTTTTTTTTCATGTACTAAGTCAGAGGTCTTCAACAGGGGGGTCGCGACCCCCCTAGGGGTCGCGGAGGTACTGCAGGGGGGTCGTGAAATCTTTTGATTTCACTTTAAAATAATATAATTTTATATTTTATAGTGTAAAATACAGTATTAACCTGTGTATTATTTCCTTGTATTGGATGTACCATAACAGAGTAGCAATGTTTATACATGACACTAAGCTCAATTTAATATAAAACACTATTCTATGCCGTATATATAGTAGGGGGTCCCTGGCCTGAAAAACATTGAAGACCCCTGTACTAAGTGGTACCATGTCTTTGGCGAAGTGGAAAGTAACAGCGTTGGTAATATCGTTCCACAGTTTGCTTTTCTTGTCGTAGGCGGTCCCCTTAGCAAACGTGTCTTTGAGCGATGTCTGAGTGGCTTTTTGTGTCGCGGCGCCGACTTGAACGTTCCCTGCAGACGTGGAAGAGGATGCAGATCTTAGTTTCGTGCTTTCTTCATATTCCAGGACGTGTTTGTGACGGAGGTGGTGAAGCAGATCGCTCGTGTCGCCTCCTGCTGCTACAACTTTAGCCCGACGACATTTACAGAATACGGATGTTTGATCAGCGCCAGATTTTTTAAACCTGAAGTTCTTCCACACAACTGACACGGCTCCTCTTTTCGGTATAAGTTCCTCTGTGTCTGTAACATTTTCTCCATCCATGTTGTTCACCGCTCAGCACACACTGAGCTTCCACCGCTCTCACGCCAATGCAAAACAGTCCCCCTCTCAAACAATGTCCTGCGGCTCCACGTTCTGCCGCTCTGTGTTTCTGACGTTTTGTACGCACACACTCACCGGCTTTGGGATATATGAAAAATTAATATCATATGAAGCAGTATACCGCCCAGCCCTACATAAACTGGGGATCAGGGCTGTGCCAAAAATCGTAAGATCAATAGAACGCGATTCTTACTCAGGTCGATGTCGATGAACAGGCAAGTGCATTTAATCGACCGGTCAACAGCCAATCATGTGGCTGTAAGAGCGCGAGGTGCTGACGAGGATTTACGCTCTTGTTTAGAAAAAAATAGACTAAGCCACAGTGCGTCCCTTTGTTTCCTCACATGTTCAACAAATTTGACATAAATCTGCACAATTTGCCTAAAAGTCCAGTGTCCCTCTCCCTTTGCATACGTCGCTCCCTCTTTTCTCCTCTGGTGCTTCTCATCGTTATAATCCAAGTTATGGAAAGAAAACGGAAGATCGAATTGAAAGTTGAGATCAACAAGCTGCTCCACACTGCCATCTGCTGGATGTCCAGTGAAGGCTATTTGTATTCAAATCCGGTGACATTTATTTGCAAATCGTGTGTTTGCGGTAGGACTGTCTCACAATTACGTCATCGACACGAAAGCAAAAAATGGATCCACAAATGCAGACTCCACATAGAAAGTCAACTACATTTGTTTTCAAATCTTGAAAATATATTTACAAATCTCGAAAATATATTTACAAATGCCTGTGTATTTATATACATTCTATCAATTATTTGTATGTCGCGTTTTTGTATTTGTATTTGAATATTTATAAATGTATTTATATTTATATATCTTTTTTTATTTATACAAATCTTTATGAGACAAAATTATCTCCATACTATAGCTTATATTCTTAAAGACCCTATTGAAACACTAAAATTCAGGTGAAAAACGCCGCTTATCAATTAATCGTAAGTCAATCGATAAGGTCAATCAACTATAGATTAATGAATTAATAGATAATTTGCATCCCTACTGTCTACACCTCCAAAGCTCAAAATGCTCTGCTCCACCTTGTGAGGTCACGAAGAAGCAGTTTTACCTAGTTTTACCTTTAGTTTAGTAGAGACTGACAATTCCAAGGCTGAAATTATCCAAATGATCCTAAAGAAGGTGTGTGGAGTTTAAAAAACACAGTGAGGCACTTCGTGTATCACCACATGACATCACAAGATGGAACAGAGCGTTTTGAGTTTGAGAGAAGAACCTAAATCTGCAGGGTTTGTGCGTTATACATGCGCGAATGAAACAAAACAAAACTCCAGATCGGTTTTTGATGAGGAAACATCATTATATCAGATCAGAAAATTGCATGATAAAACCTTATGGAACAAAAATGACCTCAAACACATCAGAACTGAGTCTAATGTGAGCGTAGGATTTTACTTTGGTAAGTGACTCCTTGAGCTGCTCATGTCACGCTCCAGGTGTTCGCCCAGATGCTCCGAGAGGGAGACGGAGGAGTTAGGACCTTGAAGTCAGGACACACAGCTGGACACATGGTCTGAGCAACAGCAGCTGGCACAGGGACAGTGACACATGATGCCCTCTAGTGCTGACAAGACAAAATGTACAACCATGAGAACACACCATCAGCCAAAGACACTTAAGCTCAGAGAAGACACATGCCCACTTGCCCAGTGTGCAGTTTGACAGCTCCAGAGCGGGCCCCTGCATGTTAGGGCTGTAGTCCACTCTTAAAGACATGCCCTGCCCATCTATTAGTCCAAAAAAGGGGGGCGTGGCAAATAGGTCTGGGTCTAATTAAGAAGTTGCCGATATGAATTTAATTTAATTTTATCATGGCCTATGTCAGCGTTTTTCAACCTTCAGGTCCCTAGAATTCAAACGGGGTCGCCTGAAATGTACGGAGCAGTGCAGTCACAATTATAAGTAATGGGCAAATGAGACGGAGCTCCGGAGCACGTCTCGTTCTTTCTAAGGCTACGTTTATACGGCGACGATCAAAACAGAAGACGCAAAAGTGGCGTCTCGTCTTTTATCCGCGTTTATACGAAGACGCAAAAGTGGATGCAAAAGCCAGCGAAGGGAGGTGCTGGACTGAAAAAAAAAAACAAAAAAAACCATCACAACAGCGTCAAGTTACATTTCTAACCACGACTGTACCGGAAAAGAGAAAGGTAAAACTTCAAAATAAAATGTTCTAGTTGCGTTTTAAATGAGTTGTTAAGTTCCGCTCCAAACATTTCAGTGACTTGTATTTTTGTTGACATGTTTTTGAATATTGTACTGAAAATAGTGACATTACAGGAGGATTACAGTGAATAAAATATAAAATCACATGGGGTTTTACATTTGAAGTGCTTCATGCGGAAGTCGCTTGTCTTGGCCCCTGTCTGGTTCTACCCACGTCAGACAGCTCCTGGGCACTGCGGGTCCGAGTGCTGGTAGCTCGGTGCGGCGCGGGCCGCTCGCGCTCGACCCCTCGGAGGTAAGACCGAGACGAACCGTATCCTCCCCAGTGGCCTTATCACGGAGCCCCTCCGCGGGGGTACGGCAGGCGACCGTACCCCCTAATCCCACGGACCGAGCGGGGGCCGGCTATCGTCAGACACTATTTCTCAAAGCTGCCCGTAAGAGACTTCCCCCGCCCCGGGGTCTCGAACCAAGTATACCGGAGCCGGGGCAACTTCCCCGTCCGGTCCGTGCGCGAGGCGCGGCGGCACGCAACTACCGGTGCTCACGACCCGCTGGAGCCGGGTAAGGGGCCGGTAGTGGTGGTCCACCGGTGCTCAGGACCCGCTGGAGCCGGGTAAGGGGCCGGTGGTCCTCCTCCGCTAATACCACCACCGGTGCTCAGAACCCGCTGGAGCCGGGATAAGGGGCCGGTGGTGGTCCTCCTCATTGTATTGCCGCATCTATGTGACGTAAACGTGTACTGACGTGAGCAGATCTGACCAGTTTTGCGTCTTGGGCAGTTTACACGGAGACGCTACAGCGGAGCGTATTTAACTTTTCCACTCTGGAGGGTGGTTTCAGATTTTTGCGTTTTTAGGCCCCAAAAACGCCGTCACCGTGTAAACGAAAGGCACTTCTGATAAAATATTTTGTCGTTTTTACCCGTAAGCGTTCTCGTGTAAACGGGCCCTAAAACTGTCTCGCAGCAGCCACTCACGTGACCAAAGTGTCGAAGTGTCGGTCCCTCCCCCCGCTGCTTCGCTCTGCGTATCAATCAATTCAGTGTATCGAAGCATTTCATTGGCTCAGCGAATGTTCTGCTCTGCGATTGGGAGTGCTTCAGAGTGTTCAACGCGCTTCCTTGGTTTGACGAGCGCTAAACTGCTACACTATAAAAGATGCACCGATATTTCTTAAAAATGTTGGGTAGTGAGGAGAATTGTGTGACGTTAGTGGTGATTTTGGTGACTTCTGGCGACTTTGGGCATTTGTTTCATTTTCGATGGCATCTACAAGTGGAAAAAAGCGATCCATTCCCATCCATCCATTTGGGAACTTCCCAAATCATGGGTTGTGTGTTGGTTTGCAATGGTTCAATTTATCCACTAGAGGTCAGTGTTTCTCCAAGGCCTCAAACATGTCGAACCATTTGACACAATATTGTGACTGAGGCTGAAACATGATATAAAAAAAAAAATAAAATAAAAAAAGTCTATGGGGTCGCCAGAAATGTGTGATGTCAAAATGGGGTCACAGGCCAAAAAAGGTTGGGAACCACTGGACTATGTATTGTATCTCCCATCCATCCATCCATCTTCTTCCGCTTCTCCATTTCTGGATCATGGGGACAGCAGTCCAAGCAGATCTGGCACCCAGAACACAATGCATCGCTCCCATGAATCCTCCCGCAGGTGGTGGATCCACGGGAAGACGGCCCACTTCACAGCTGGCCTTGATGCACTTGATGCCTCGATGCACTTCTGTCATGGGGGCTACCAGTGTCCACAGACACTGGGGGCGAGGTGGGGTTAAGTGTCTTGCCCAACAACGGTACCACTCATCTGTGGGAGCTGGGATCAAAACCATCGATCGGGATTAGGGATGCAAATTATCGATTAATTCATTAATCTATAGTTGATTGACCTTATCGATCGACTTATGATTAACTGATAAGCGGCGTTTTTCACCTGAATTTTAGTGTTTCAATAGGGTCTTTAAAGGGACAGTGTGTAAGATTTTTACCCGTTAATTACTGAAATTGAAGATACCCATTCAAAAATACATTGTTTTCCAAGCCTTTTCACTTCCATCATGAAATCAAAGTATTATTTTGGACTTAGATATAGTCACATAAAAGGGGGATCTTCCCCATGCAGAGGCAGCCATTTTGAATACGAGAGCCGCAGAAGGACATTTGGGCTCCGCCTTCGCCAAGGCTCGTGGTTTTGGGTAAACAACACAAGCATGCTGCCGGATCACACGTCGTAATGGATCTAACACGTGTTTTGGACTAAATTGTTTTACTGGATTTTATTCGCTGGATCCTTACGGAAAAATTGAGAGCAAGTTTATGGTGAAATACAGAGTTTGACCTGTGGAAAGCATTCTAAGGTAAGCTAACCTCGTTTTGTGCTTTTCCGTATAAAAGCCCCATGTGCTCGGGGAGTGATTATTGCGCAGGGAAATGAATTGCATAGTCAAAAAAGAGGAGACTGTAAGGTTTCATTTGATGTGTAGAGTGTCATGGTACATGATCGGGAATGTGTGTTTTCATGAGAAAAGGGAAAAAAAAAAAAAAAAACGGGACCGCGTTTTATTTATGCAGTAGCGGCGCGTGGCTCGTGCGCGGGTCCCTCGAGGTCTGCTGTAGCTAAAACAGAAAATGCAATAGCACCATCCACCTATGCGCCATGAATCCTACACACTGGGGCTTTAAGAATATAAGCTATAGTATACATAACACTGAGTCAAAAATATATCATAGTATTATTATATTGCGTGAAAAGTCCCTCAGTCGTCCAGGTAGAATCCATGATCAAAGGAGAAGTTCAATTTGTCAACTGGACAAAGTTTGTCCAGTTGACAAATTGAACTTCTCCTTTGATCACGTATTATTATATTGTATATTCCTCAATTAATTATTCCTTAGTAAAAAGCACACAAATGTATTGATGCTGAATAACAAAATACATTCTTTATTGAAAATAAATTGAGGACGTTTTTTGTAAAAGCTCCGTGATATGAAATGATAAAAAATGAATTGATCGGGGAAAACATTTCAGTCACACACGCACAGTCGCACACACACACACACACCGGCACACGGGCTGCTTCCACTGCGCTTTCACGTGGAGCCTGCTAGGCAGCCCGGAGCGGAGGAGCACGTGCAGCGCACCGCGCACGTGTTCACGCAGACAGCGGGGCGCGGAGCGAACCAAGCCGCAAAAATTGGGTTCGCAGGAGAACATTTTGCACTGCTTCTAGATCCGGCCGCGGATGTAATGCAATGGAGTGGGTTTGCATCTCGTGTTCACATTCCAGAGTAGCGCCCTCTCCTCTAGCGATTAGTTACAATTAATGCATTTTAATCGACCAACGTCTTGATCGACAATTAATCGTTGACATCCCTAATCGGGATACGAACCGCCAACCGCTGAAGAAGTAGACAAACGCTCTACCAACTGAGCTACTGCCGCCCCAATACATACTTTCAATTTGACAAGATTTTACAAGATATCATTACAAATTGATTCAATGCGGTTCAGTAAAAAATAAAGGCTTTCAGACCATTACTTAAGGATAAACATTCTTTTTACACACACGCAAAAACATTAACTGTGCATGCATCTTCCACTGAAAATGAATGAACATGAAAAAGTGCTTTAGTTTAGAGCAGGCGTGTCAAACTCATTCTGGTCCGGGGGCTGTATCCAACCTAATTTGATCCCAAATGGGCCAGATCAGAAAACTCATGGCAAATATACCCCAAAAATTGCAATAAGTCCAAATATTTGTCCAGAGAAACACAAATCTATTACAGACTCCTGTTTCTTCAGTCCCAGCAATAATTTGATTATCTTCTGTCTTCTCAGTTCTCCGTTCAAGTTATTGTATTGTTCGAAATGCCGTGTCTCGTAGCGTTTAAGATTATATTCCTTGAGCACCGCCACTTGTTGTAAACACACCAAGCACACAGGTTTCCCATTCACCTCCCTAAACAAATAGGAATTAGTCAATTTTTCTTGGAAAATCCTGCACCCGGCGTCCACTTTTCTCATTTTTGACATTTTGCTGATGAGGGTATCACGGTCAACAGTCAAAACGATGGTCCTTTAAGAGCATTTGGAAAGAGGCAAGTCTTCATTGTGCTGCTTGGGTGGGAGGGGCCATGCACAGAGGCACTGGAGACGCTGCTATGCTAAACTGCGCAGAAAATTACCAATATTTTAATAGAAAATTAAAATATAATTAAAATATTTTGATAGAAACCAGCCGAGGGCCAGATTAAAGGTCTTGGAGGACTGGATCTGGGCCCCGGGCCTTATGTTTGACACCCCTGGTTTAGTACATGTGACTCTGAAAGATCAATTGGTCCACAGTTTATACGAGCTCCATGTGAGCTTAAAGGACATATAAAAGAGACTTGTGTAGTTTATTTGCTCTAAAGGCTCACTACAGAAACACTAATGTGGCTGTGATTAACTCATTGAGTGCCGGTGACGAGTTTTCTCGTCATGTTGAATCCAAACGTTGAGTGCCGTGACGAATATATTCGTCAAGGACGTTTTTCAGCGAGGGTTGCTAGAATACGACCTGGAGCAACTTTGAAGGTGTAATTCACGTCTCCCAACCTGTAGGTAGCGATCTTGTATCATTATCTGCCAATCGGAGACGCGGAAGAGAGGAGGAGTGTAGTGTGTGTACTGTGTATTGGCGAGAGGAGCAAGATGGAGGAGCAGAGGACTGTTGATCAGCGCTTATGGAGCGATCTGATCGCTCTTGGGACCCAGGATCCCGGATCAGAGGATCACAGAGACACACCTGATCAAGCAGCTAGGTCGGGGCCGAGATCTGCTGTGCCCGAGGCAGGGGACGTGTCGTGATCGCGCTGTGCGGAGCAGGAACTCTGATCAGAACTACGACAGCACCAAAGAAGTTTACTGACTTGGAGCAGTAGATCCTGGTCTCTAGAGAGGCATGAGATGAGAAGAATTAAGTTTACATGATGCTGCTGTGTCGTAATTGTAATGAATGAAGTTATATGTGTGTGTACGTGCGTGTGTGTGTGTAGCTGTGTGTGTGTAAAGGTTTATGCATGGGCTTGTGTCTATGTACATATATATTAGGGGTGGGTATTGGCAAAGAAGTCATGATTCAATTCGAATCACGATTCATATGCCACGATGTGATACTATCACGATGCATCACGATACTTGAATTATTGCGATGCATTGCAATATATTCGACATACTTCAGTGAAAATGTACCAAAAAAAAGAGGCTAACTTAAATATCAGTGGTTGTGTATCTGGGTAGTGTCTTCAATTGATACAGAACTCTGAGCAACTCAATTCATAACTGAATTTATTGAATAACAAAAACAAATAAATCAAACCAATAACAAAAAAAAGTGCATAGGATTTTTTTCTAAAACAAAAAATGATGGTCAAACATTTGCCATTTTGGAGGCAGCTACCATCATAACAAACAATACCCTTTCAAAGGAAAAAGTGCATAGGATTTATAAAAAAAATAAACTAATAATTAATGTATTTATTTATTAATAATTCATTAATAAATTATGAATTAATAAAAATCGATTTTTGGCATCAAGAATCGATGCAGTATATTGTGAAAGTTAGTATCACGATGCATTGTCATGATTATTTTGCACACACCTAATATACAGTATATACAGTATATATATATATATATATATATATATATATATATATATATATATATATATATATATATATATATATATATACATATATATATATATATATATATATATATATATATATATATATATATGTGTGTGTGTGTGTGTGTGTGTGTGTATACATGTGCGTGTGCGTGTGTGTGTATTAGTTTTTATTATGGGTCTGTACTCTGAGCCTCAATATTGTTGTGAAGTGACAAAGTTCTATTTTATATGAAAAGGTTTTATTATATCCTTTAAACATTTCTTGCCACTGTTAATTTGAAGGAATTTTCAATTCACAGAGCCTTATATTCTTATATTTGTAAATAAAAAATGTACTTTGTCATCTAAAATCTCTTTCTCTGTTGTTTTAGATGTTTGAGGTGTCACTAAATCCATAAATATTGACGTCAAAATCACCGATCTGCTCGAAATGACTCTTTGTACAAAACGCTAGTTTTCTCCACTTTGTGGTCAAAAAACTGTGTTTTTGCTGAAACTTACCTATGTTCTACTATCAATTACTTGAGAACCGAAAAGGTTAGAAACTATTTTTTTTCTAGGTGAAAGAAGAGACTCACCACTTTATTTTGATGTGTGCCATGTTTATATAGTCAAAGAACTCTGTATTCTGTGGGTCTTGGAACATCAGTGAAAATACACTAAAACCTCCGGCACTCTGGGGGTTAGAATTCTGAAAACAGACCGGCACTCAATGAGTTAAAAGTCTGTTAAAGCACTACCTGTGCAAAGTGAACATGACTCATCCAAAGTGAACTGTCCAGTGTGTTGCATTTTTTTTTTCCCCCTGTAGAAACTGTAGAGCTGTCACAGAATAATTTGGTAAAATATTTTTAAAAATGCAGAAGCCATGATATCGACAATGTGTCATCACATTAAACAATACGATATATCAATGTTGACATTTTTGAAGTGGCAAAAGCGCTCATTTCATTATCTCTATGATCTGACCATGTAACGGCACTCAGTCATCAAAAGTCTCAATAATATCGTGGACTGTCACAACATAGAGAATCACAAGGTTCTTTGCGTAAATACTTTTTTTATTGCAGCAACAGTTAACACAAAGAGGAAACTACAAAAGCCATGATCCTTGCAGGAAGAAGTAAAGAGTTTTTTTGGATTATGACCATGAGGATTCGAACCAATACAAATCTTGGTAGACTAAGGCTAAGTTCAGACTGCAGCCTGAAGTGACTCACATCCAAACCAAAGCTGATTTTTTTCAAATGTGACCAGGCCACTTGGATATGTGGTCCTAAAACCGATACATATCCGATCTTTTGGCATGCGACTTCAGTCTGAACGGCCAGGTCACGTTCATCTGACCTACACGTCATCAACAAGTGAGAGTGGTACAAGTAGGCGCTCACAAATATACACAAACGTTCTTCTCGTCATACAAAAATTGTGTATGAACTCCATGTCAGTGAAGTGGCAAAGCACATAGCAATCCCACCACTCTCAGCACCAACACGTTCCTTTCTACGGACGTTACTGCCACTGCCCCACAAAACGCCAAGGCCAAAAACCTTCTCCTTCTCAATCTCATCCTTTAAAGAAATAAGTTCTACATGTTCTGGCTCTGGCCAGCAACTTTAAAATCTCCATTCGACAGCAACTTTAAAATCTCCATTCGCTCAATGCTGTCATCCATGTTTACGCGACGTCCGTAAACACTGAGCACGCTCGCTGCATGTGACGTCGTCGTGTCCTCCAAGGCGCATACGGGACACTTTTGGGGCGTTTAAAGTTCACACTGGAGATCACATACAAGTCGGATTTAATTGGAAATGTGAACGGCCTCACACACACACACAAAAAAAATCAGATTTCACAAAAAAAATCTGAATTGACCAGCCCTGCAGTCTGAACGTAGCCTAAGACTCCATCAAGCATTTCATCACCTGAATGACAAAAGAACTAAAGCCCTACAGCCCCAAGACCTTCACAAATCACAGCTGTGTTTGGATCCAGTTTGAGTCCGGTGCAGTACTCTGGTTTCTTTGCTGCATGTTATCATAGTGACTCATAGACAACAGTACCAGCTGAGATCTTCTACCCAGCCCACAGCTCCACTCAAGACAAGGTTTTGTCCCTATAAAGTGACTAATGCTCCTGTCTGCACCTTCAAACTGCTCTCGTCTGCTCCCATCTGCTCCTCTGTTTCACCGTCCCTCCCACCTTCTCTTTACCGCTAAACCTTTCCCTTCTGACTGGTTAAAGCCACCTGTCTCACTTATCCTGGCAGAGGTTGACCGATAGGAACAAGTGAGTGCATTTACGCATAGACCCACATTAAACAGAAGCACTGAATCATGATACCATCACAAAAATCACCAAAAGAACAGTCACAGGGGCTCACTCTGCCAACTCCGGAGAGAAAAATCTACAAACCTGATCTGAAATGCATGGGATTCTTAAATCAGCTTAGCACGTTGCTATTCCAGTCTCCTCTGAAATGTTAATGCTCCTGGATGTGGGCACGCTGGGGGTCAAACGCAGAGTCCAGTGCGGAGCTGGGACCAGAGGGGCAGAGGGCCAGAGGGGGCCGAGGCAGAGCTCCAGCGCTGAGAGGACACAGTGCCCTTCACACTGCAGCACTCGGTCTGCAGCACACAGCTCCATCTGAGGCTCCACACTGCAATAGGATCTCTGAGTAGTACGCACCTCACCCTGGATTACAGCAAATACCAAAGACTAAAGGAAAGCCAAATAAAGACAAAATAATGTATTAGTTACCAATACCAAAACTAGTTCTAGTTCAATATATATTTCATACACATACAGCTCTGCTAAAGAATAAGAGACCACTGCATTTTCCTCTGAAATCAGCATCTCTACATGTATTACAGCCATTCCATTCCAGCGTCTGTTGAATTCCAACACAAACACAAAGCTGAGCTACTTCAGTTCTTGCACCAGGAGTGGAATAAAGTCACCCAAGAACAATGTGAAAGACTTGGACTAAACCAGGTCTGAACCAAGACTAAAGCAGGTCTAAACTAGGACTAAACCAGATCTGAGCGAGGACTAAACCAGGGATGAACCAGGACTAAACCAGGTTAAAATTGGGACTAAACCAGGACTAAACCAGGGATAAACCAGGACTAAACCAGGTGAAAACAGGGACTAAACCAGGACTAAACCAGGATTAATTCAGGCCTAAACTTGGACTGAACCAGGGCTAAACCAGGATTAAACCAGGTTAAAAATGGGACTAAATCAGGGATAAACCAGGACTAAACCAGGTTAAAACAAGGACTAAACCAGGACTAAACCCGGTCTGAACCAAGACTAAACCAGGTCTAAACTAGGACTAAACCAGGTCTAAACCAAGACTAAACCAGGTCTAAACTAGGACTAAACCAGGTCTGAACTAGGACCCAAGAACAGTGTGAAAGACTTGTGGAGAGCATGCCAAGACGCATGAAAAGCTGTGATTAAAAATAAGGGTTATTGCACCAAATATTGATTTCTGAACTCTTCTAAAGTGTAAACATTAGTATTATGTTGTTTTAAAATGAATTTGATCTTGTTTCTTTGCATTGTTTGAGGTCTGAAAACATGGATCTTTTTTTGTTATTTTGACCAATTGTAATTTTCTGCAAATAAATGCTCTAAACGATCATATTTTTATTTGGAATTTGGGGGACATTTATTATTATTTTGTTATTCTTATAATTATGTCTCATTTGACACCGGTCTCTTGCTCTCTTTTTGCTATTCCATCTATTTTTTGTTACCCTGTTATATATTATATTTGTGTTATATATTATATTTGATGAGTGAGCTACTGTACCCAATTTCGCTTGTGGATCAATAAAGTTTGTCTAAGTTTAAGTTTTTCAGAAGGCAACAACTTTAGAACATGGTTTAAAGCTCACAAGAGTCAATTATGCATAATACAGGACCATTATTAGGGATGCACCGATGTGAAAATTTTAGCCGATACTTATTTCCGATATTAATGATGGTTATATCGGCCGATACCGATATTTGCCGATGCCGATATTCATTTATTTTTAATTCTGAGATAACATTTTATACAGAATGAATGTCTTTTATTTTCAAAACGTGTTTTGACTCCTGATTTTTTTTTTTTTCAATTTCAAATTTTTTTTTTTTATAGTGTAACTTTCTTTTTTTTTAATAGTGTAACATTGTGTTCTGCTTCCTGATTGGCTAACTGGAACTAAACCAGGACCAGACCAATCAATCAATCAATCAAACTTTATTTCTATAGCACCTTCCAACAAAGAGCCAAAGTGCTGTACAACATTAAAAACAAGATAAAAAAAAACAATAAATATCAGACAAAAAGGTCAACAAAGCACATTAAAATACCATTAAAATACCAATTAAGATAAACCATTAAAATAAACAAAGTGTCCCAGGGCCACTAAGTGTTAAAAGCCGTTCTAAATAAATAGGTTTTAAGTTTGGCTTTGAGCAGAGGCAGGTCAGTGATGGAACGTAACTCAATGGGCAAAGAGTTCCAGAGTTTCGGAGCGGCCACTGCAAAAGAACGATCACCCCACTGTTTGCCCCGGGACCGGGGAACCTCCAGCAGATGCTGCCCAGGGTTGGTGCTGGGTTGGTGAGGGGTCAAAAGCTCACACAGGTAGGAAGGTACAAGATGCCCGACAGCATTAAAAACAAACATCAACATTTTAAAATGGATTCTGAACAGGACAGGGAGCCAGTGCAGGGAGTACAGGACAGGGGTGATGTGGTCGTGTTTCCGACTGTTTGTGAGCAGACGAGCTGCAGCATTTTGCACGAGCTGCAAACGGTGAAGACCATCTTGGTTAATCCCCACATAGAGTGCGTTGCAGTAGTCTATGCGGGAACTGACAAAGGCATGGATAGCTTTCTCCAGGTCACCACGGCTCAAAAAGGGTTTAACCTTTGCCAGGAGGCGGAGCTGAAAGAAGCTTGCTCTAACTACAGAGTCTATTTGTTTGTCAAATTTTAGACTGCTATCCAGTTTCACCCCTAAATTTTTGACAGCGTGGTTAAAGTGGGGACGCAGGACCAGGACCAGACCAGGACTAGACCAGGACTAAACACTAGGGGTGTGCAAAATAATCGTCATGACAATGCATCGTGATACTAACTTTCACAATATACTGCATCGATTCTTGATGCCAAAAATCGATTATTAATTCATTAATAATTTAATATTTGATCATTTAATATTTAATATTAATAAATACAATAATTAATTATTAGGTTTTTTTTTATAAATCCTATGCACTTTTTTCTTTGTGAAAGGGTATTGTTTGTTATGATGGTAGCTACCTCCAAAATGTCAAATGTTTGAACATCATTTTTGTTTATGCACATCCTATGCACTTTTTTTGTTATTGGTTTGGTTTATTTGTTTTTGTTATTCAATAAATTCAGTTATGAATTGAGTTGCTCAGAGTTATGTATCAATTGAAGACACTACCCAGATACACAGCCACTGATATTTAAGTTATCCTTTTTTTTTTGGTACATTTTCATTGAAGTATATCAAATATATTGCAATGCATCGCAATAATTCAAGTATCGTGATGCATCGTGATAGTATTGCATCGTGGGATATGAATCGTGATTCGAATTGAATCGTGACTTCTTTGCCAATACCCACCTCTGCTAAACACGGTCTAAACAAGGTCTAAACCTGGACTGGACCAGGACTAAACCTGGACTAAACCAGGACTGGACCAGGTCCAGGTCCAAAATTGTTAAATTTTGAGAGCCTTTATCACGCCCCTTATTAGTTGTTTAACCAATCAGCAGGACATGGCTGAAGTCTGGATCTCTGAGTGTTATGTGGCTGCATCTTTACAGAAATATGTAACTAATTACTTGAAATCCTAGATAAATACAGAATATTTTGTTATTTTTACCAAGTGACATGTGCTAAATAGCTGCAATCAATCTGCAAATATTGGGTATTGGCTCAAAAAATCATCTGGGCCCATCGCTGTATTCACAGTCACACTGCAGAGGCGTTCGTATTGGAGCACTGGTACAGACGAGTTACAGTCACAGTTTTTTTTATTTATTTTTTTTATGCCATATCTTTTATGTCTTTTGCATTTGAAATCCAGTTAAGAGGAAAGAGAAAGGCACAGACATCTTTCCCTCCACAAATGCACAAAGTCCCTCTGCACATTTTTCAAAAAGTAAATATTTAATGTAATCGTCGTCACTCGTGAAGAATAAGGATGCCACTGTTGCCCCCTTTGGTTCTACAGACGAACTAAATCCTGGTCTGGTCCGGTCCTGGTCTGGTCCTGATTTAGTCCTGGTTCAGTCCTGATTCAGTCCTGATTTAGTCCTGATTTAGTTCTAATTTAGTCCCGGTTTAGTCCCGGTTTGGCCCTGGTTCGGCCCTGGTTCGGCCCTGGTTTAGTCCTGGTTTAGTCCTGGTTTAGTCCTGGTTTAGTTCTGGTTTAGTCCTGGTTCAGTCCTGGTTCAGTCCTGGTCTAGCCCTGGTTTAGTCCTGGTTTAGTCCTGGTTCAGTCCTGGTTCAGTCCTGGTTCAGTCCTGGTTCAGTCCTGGTTCAGTCCTGGTTCAGTTCTTCAGTTGAATGTTGGTTAATCATCTCGTGTTTTTGACTGATGTCTGTTTCTCAGTGATTTTCAAACTTTCTGTTGGTTAAATGCACTTTTTTGTGGAGCCCTGAGCGGCGACGGCTGAACTTTACAAAAACAAATTGAACAGAAGAACATTTCAGTCACATTTCACCACATTTCCTCTGCAGCCCAAAGTTCATCCATTTCTGCGCTCTCCAAGTGCTTTCAAATCTCCTCTTACATAAGCACACTTAAGCCATGTTCAAATCCTGCTCGTTTCATCCAGGTAAATCTCCGGTCTCCGCCGCCCACTTTGTACCAACTTCAAAGCTGCGGAGAGCGGGACGTTTTCCCCAGCATGCATCAGTGTCCCAGGTGGTGGTGCGGCCCAATCAAAGCCAGCGAGGCGGCAGAGCTTGTTGTGATGCGCGGCTAATTGTGTGGGAGTCGGAGATGTGTGCGGTGTGCGTTTGGTGAAGCAGGACTGGGACTAAATATAACTTCAAAGATCCACACAGACCTCCACTCCTCCGCCGGGTTAGGCCGACTTACACTCTCTCAGACATGCTGTGCAGCTGTGGAGCATTTTAGCCATTTTTTTTTTTTCTTCAATTTTCAAATTTAATCATGAAAAGCCCCTTGAGATGCATACATACAACATACAGTTTACACACATAGTTCCACAACAACATATAAAACATACATCATACATAAACATAGAGCTGGGCGGTATGACCAAAAATTGATATTACTGTATTTTTCAAAATTATATCTTTGTCATGGTATTTGACAGTATTTTTTTTTTCCATGTATGACTAGGTGTTAACCCCATTTCCTAATAATTTAAAGGTCCCATGGCATGAAATTTTCACTTTCTGAGGTTTTTGAACGTTAATGTGAGCTCCCATACCCTGTTTAGGGCCCCTCCCCATGGCTAAAATTTGCGAAATGTCTAAACTGAGCATTTGCGGTCCTTTTCTGCATTTGAAAAAAACACACCTCAAACGGACGATTCTGAACAAGGCAACTATGTTACGACACACCCCGCGTCTGGATGTCTACCCACCGTCTCTGTAAATCACGCCCAGAGAGTTTGGACCACGAATGAGCTACGCAATGCGAAATGCGTTTTTTTTATTTGCCTGGAGGCACGTGCAAGTGTTTCTAGGCTCGGAAGTCCTTTATCTGAGCCTCTGGACATCTGAAACAGCAGTGGTTTAATTTTATTTTCTGTGAAAATGTGTTTTTTTCAGTGAAAGGCCTCTCCTTTCTTCCTTCACGCTTATACACACGGAAGTGGGGCCAGCACACAGCGCACCGCTAAAACAAGGAACCAGCGGCACATTTGGCCCCCTCCACCCGCTCCTCTAACCTATCTCTGTCCTTCTCATTTGCATTCAAGCAACAAGGCCCAGAATGAGTTGTTCAGAGAGAGATTTTCTGACTCTGACTCTGTACATGTGTCTTTCTCATGCACCGAGTCTTGATTTCGGAGCAGGATTCATTTACAGTATTAGGGAACCATTAAGGCGCCATATAAAAGCATCAAGAAGTACCATGTCATGGGACCTTTAAGCCCTATTCGGACTGGATTAGTTTTATGGGGTGACATGGGGTGAAGTAATAATTACCAGGGAATTTCGTCCTGTCTGAACGCGCCATGTCCGTAAACATAACGGAGTATGTCTGTGAAATGTACAGCGAGTTTCACCTTCTGTAAAACTGTCTGGAGGAATTAACATAGGTAATATTAATCCCGTGCGAATGCGACCCTCGGTAAAGATGTATGTAATATTTCGTCACATCCATTTAAAGAAATAATTTACCGCAATTTTCAAACACGGAGAAGCTTGAAGAGGTTTGTTTTGCCGACAAGCAAAATGATCTACCGGTACTCTCAAACGCACACATCGACCGATGAAAAAGCCCAAGAGGTATAAATCAGTCGTCAGAGGCATGAAACTTCTGCTTGTTTTAGGTCATGTATGCTCTATTAGTCCTGATTATGGGCAATAATTTGAATAGTTCGCTAATATTTCACATAGGCTAATCATGACTTCTCTATCTTCAGCTGATGCTTTATGCCCTGCCCCACCAAAATCCTCCACGACGAATATGTGACGGCAGAGCGTAAACATGTCAAATAAATATTATGGACATTTCTTGTCCTGTGTGAATGGGGTCATTTATATCACAGAGGTCCTGTGACAAACCGACATTACTCTACATCCCCTTGTGAAACTAATCCCGTCCGAATAGGGCTTTAGGCCAACACCTTTGGTAATATCGTTCCGCCGTTTGCTTTTCTTGTCGTAGGCAGTCCCGTTAGCAAACGCGTCTTTGAGTGACGTCTGAGTGGCGTTTTGTGTTGCAGCGCCAACTTGAACGTTCCCTGTAGACGTGGAAGAGGATGCAGATCTTAGACTACGTTCACACTGCAGGGCTTAATGCTCAATTCCGATTTTTTTGTGAAATCCGATTTTTTTGCGAGGCCGTTCACATTTCCAATTAAATGCGATTTGTATGTGATCTCCAGTGTGAACATTAAACGCCCCAAAAGTGTCCCGCATGCGCCTTGGAGGACACAATGACAATGTTTACGGAAGTAGCCTAAAGTTAGGCGGTGCCAGAACATGTACAGCTTATTTGTTTTAAAGAGGAGACGTAGAAAGAGAAGGACAAGGTGGGGCAGTGGCAGCAAAGTCCGTAGAAATGAACGTGTTGGTGCGGAGTCGCAGACAAGAGTGGTGGTGTTCTGTCGAATTGTCCTACCTCGTCGAAACTTCTTACCGTAGGATTGCTATGTGCCATCAATGATACGGAGTTTATTTACTATTTTCGCATGACGAGAAGAACGTTTGTGTACATTTGTGAGCGCCTACTTGTACCACTCTCACTGGAGGAAACACGGGCAGGTCGGATGAATGCGACCTGGCTGTTCAGACTGAAGTCGTATGCCAAAAGATCGGATATGTATCAGATTTAGGACCACAAGTAGGCTGGATCCCATTTGAAAAAATCGGATCTGTGTCGTTCAGACGGTCATTAGAAGATCAGATACAGGTCGCATAGAGGCGAAAAAAAAATCGGATTTGGGTCATTTCAGGCTGCAGTGTAAACGTAGTCTTAGTTTCGTGCATTCTTCATATTCCAGGACATGTTTGTGACGGAGGTGGTGAAACAGATCGCTCGTGTCGCCTCCTGCGCCTACAACTTTAGCCCGACAACATTTACAGAATACAGTTCCTGGATCAGCGTCGGATTTTGTAAAGCCGAAGTACTTCCACACAACTGACACGGCTCCTCTTTCCGGTATAAGTTCCTCTGTGTCTGTAACATTTTCTCTGTCCATGTTGTTCACTGCTCATCATACACTGAGCTTCCACCGCTCTCACGCCACTGCAAAACAGTCCCCCTCTCAAACAATGTCCCACGGCGCCACGTTCCGCCGCTCTGTGTTCCCGACGTTTTGTACGCACACACTCACCGGTATTAAGATGTATGAAAATTTTATATCGATTAAAAAAAATTTAAAAAACACCGGTATGAAGCGGTATAACACACATATATACAAAAAAGTAACAGGATAATTTTGCTCACATCCCTCCTCATTCCCACAGGTTCATCTCAGAGTCATTAACATAAACAGTGTTAATGGAATGAACACCAGTGACAGTTTTCAGGTTAACAGAGTCATTCTAAAGGACCCCAGAGAAGTTAAAGACCTCAGTGATGGAGGCAGATTGTTCCAGTCTGAAGGGGCCTTAAAGTGAAACGACCTCCGACCCGCCTCCTTACAGATGGGAGGATGGCAGCGAGTGTCGAAGAGAGTAAACTGTAGTAGACTGGGCAAGAAGACAGTTCAGATATGATGGAAAGTCAAAATAAGTACATTTTAAGATAAAGTGAAACCAGGTTGGAACCAGTCAAGTCGATCATATAACTCACAGCGACGAGTTCTCAGGGACGTGCGGTCAGGAGAGGCAGGGGAGGCAGAGCCTCACCTGTCATCGTGACAAGTTAAAAAAAATAATAATTATAAAATCAAATTTATATTAATATTTGTCCATTGATCTTTTTGCATGACTAATTTCGAACATTTTCTATAGTCAAAATCGCTGAATTTGCCTATTTCCTGTTCAAATACAGGGATGAAATGAGAGGTGCGGCAGCAACGACCCAAGCCTCACTTCTAAATGCGTAATTCGTCACAAACTGGGTTGATACATGCAATTGGCGCGTGCTGGTTGCCGTATATCTACATGTCGCCAATATAATGTTTGCAGATACATTTATTTGACCTGATTTTCCACAGTCTGGCTAATGTCTGTAACCATTAAAGTTTAATGTTTGTTACTGACGTATTTAATTTTGCTGATGGGAAATAAAACCGCAGTGAAAAGGGACAGGGTGAGGCAGATAGTACTCTGCCGCACTGAAGGCGGCGTACGACGTACGCTGTACGTGAACCAACGTACTGTTCTTCTACGCAGAGGCGCCAGAATCTGGCGGCCAGATTCAAGTCAAGTGCACTGTTTTGAACCGTTCTGAATTTTTCCACGTCGGACTGCCAAAATGGAAGAGGATTATATATCTAAGCTTAAAAATGTCTCAAAACTGGACTTTCAGTCAAAAGTGGACGTGATTAACACACAATCCCGATCATGATTCATGACAATCTACACATCAAATGAAACCTTACAGTCTCCTCTTTTTGACTATGCAATTCATTTCCCTGCAAAACAATCACTCCCCGAGCACATGGGGCTTTTATACAGAAAAGCACAAAACTTAGCTTACTTAGCTTACCTTTGAAGGCTCTGCACAGGTCAAACTCTGTATTTCATCATAAACTTGGTCTCAATCTGTCCATAAGGATCCAGCGAATAAAATCCAGTAAAACAATTTAGTCCAAAATACGTGTTATATCCATTACGAGTGTGATCCGGCAGCATGCTTCTTTACGCGAGGCTCCCCCCTTCCCCCCTCCCCTTCCCCTTCTCTCCTTCTCTCCTTCACTCCCATATGCAGCGCGGATGAGCAGCTGTTAGCAGGAGCCGAGGCGAAGGATGAGCCCAAATGTCCTTCTGCGGCTCTCGTATTCAAAATGGCTGCCTCTATATGGGGAAGATCCCCCTTTTATGTGACTATATCTAAGTCCAAAAGAATACTTTGATTTCATGATGGAAGTGAAAAGGCTTGGAAAACAATGTATTTTTGAATGGGTATCTTCAATTTCAGTAATAAACAGGTAAAAATCTTACACACTGTCCCTTTAATGGTTTAAGGTGCATATTGTATGTGTTATGATAAACTATGTCAGCATAATCAATTACAGGCAGGATAAGATGGGAGATTATCTTGTTTAATAATAGGATAAAATGGGATAAACAAATAATGGGATTGGAAGTGCGATTAGAGCAGGATCTTTTTTTATATACAAATACATATAATACAGTTTTCTTATCTATAACGCATATGATGGTTTTTAAGCCCGTAGTTGACTACTCTTGTTGGACTACAGCCATGTCCTGCTGATTGGTTAATTAACTAAAATGGGGCATGGCAAAGGCTCTAAAAATTTAACAAAAGGTATGTTTTACACATTTTTATAATCGATAATATGTTTTTTAAGGTCCTATATTATGCATAATTGACTCTTGTGAGCCTTAAAACATGTTTTAACGTTGTTACCTCCTGAAAAACATCTCCGGAGTGGTGTTTTTTTTCATTCACACATTTAAGGCTACTTTCACACTGCAGGGCTTAATGCTCAATTCCAAGTTTTTTGTGAAATACGATTTTTTTGCAAGGCCGTTCACATTTCCAGTTAAATGCAAATTGTATGTGATCTCCAGTGTGAACTTTAAATGCTCCAAAAGTAGGGCTGGGCATCGAAATTCGGTTCCTCCATGGCACCAACCAAAATGCTTAGGTTCTTCTGGGTATCGAAATATGCCTCGTCTTTCGGTTCCAACAACTGGCATGTTACACGCACTTCCTGATTATTGGAGAAAGAAACAAATCCAAACAGCACACAGCAGACGTATTTTGAGCTCAAGAGCAACTTGAGTACAATATACTGTACATTTAGCTCCAATACACAGGCCTTACAATTACAGAGCCATTAATACCCAAAGAGGAAATTACAATAATAACTTTTGCCTTTGTCATTTATTAATTGTGATCATTTTGGTTGTGATTTTCGAGCCTGTTCACCAAAACTGGAGCCTAACAGCAGAAGATGTGTGATATCTCCAGTTCTGTGCAGCCTGCTTTGGGTCACAGCCTCAGAGAAGAATGACATTCATGCGTTTAAATTACGGTTGTTTTCGCTACCGCACATTTTTCAGGTACAGTGGTCCCTCATTTATCGCGGGGGGGTCAAAGACGAGTCGTAACTTTTTTTTGTCCCCACTTAATAAATACTATAGAAAATATATTAACATAAGTTATTATGTATTCAGTCTACTCCATGTGTACACCTTTATTGAGGCATAAAGTAATTTTTACCCTATGAGAATGATTTTTGAAAATATTACACTTTAAACACCTAAAATATCCTTCAGCGCAACGACCCCCTTCCTCTTCAAGCAAAAAAACATTAGGAAAAAAATTATTAATTTGTAGTATATTTTAAATTTAACTGCTTTGGCATATTTGTATAAGTGTCATGTATAACATATTAAATAATTTTGAATGCAACGTTTTTTTTACCATCAAGAATTTTTAAGACACTATTGGTCCCCATTTTCCAAATCCTCAGTTGTCCTTCAGAATAACATTAATAAAAACTCTTATTTTGAAATGAGATCAAGTTACTGCAGTCATGTGACCAACTGGACAACACAAGAAGACCCTTGGGAGCTCTTCAGTGCCCACACAAGGTCAGTGTATTATAACATTATTTGATAAAAATATCATTTTACATTCATGGTATATAAAAAACAAAACTGAATATCCTTCAGTACAACATAGAAATTACAATATTGTAGCTATATTTGTAAACAAAAATGTTATTAACACACACACACGTTAATAAGTGCAGTACAGTCTTTAAGCTAACATCCATGTTAGCAAGCTAACAAGGACTGGGCTAACTGTAAAATGGAGTGAAGTATAATTTCTGTCCTTCAACAACATTTCAGTTCTGCACTAAAATGATAATGGCATTGTTGTACTGTTGTTTTAAACTTGTTTTGAAACATAAATACAGCATTTCCCACTCTGCTCATCTTTAGCAGGAGCTATAATTGTTATAATAATGTGTTTTTCTTCATAGATGCCCCTGTCAAAGAGAGAGCAACTAGGTACAGAGATAAATTGAAGGCAAATCATTTACTTAGGGAGGAAAAACTAGCAAGGAGAAGAGAAAGGTAACTGAAATATCTTGAATGAAGATGAATTAAGTCATCTGTAGTAGAAGTAAATATCAAGTAGTTATAAGAAAAGTTGCATGTTAAACAAGAGTAAAGGAAGAGAACAGGTGTATTGCAGATGTGATGCTGTTTAAACCGTACCGTATACCGTATAAATTACATGCTCTAATTAAGTCTTTCTTTACATATTTAGTTATCAAAGAAGAAAACAGAACCTCAGCGGCGGAAATCCAGATCACCCTGCCATAAAAGATGTTTCTGCAACTGAGGCTGAAAAGAGAAGGAAGCAATGGAGAGAAAACAAAAGGAAGATCAGAGAGGGACAAAAACAAGAAAAAGTATTAATGGACCTCACACCCATTTCATTTCAAGAACCACCTGCGCTTTATTATGAGCCAGAGCCTGTCCCACTACAAGTGGTGGAACAAAACCCTCCTTTGGCTTCTTCCACACCAGAACAAGTAACACGCTACAAAAAACTTCGAAAGGAGAAAAGGGATCTAAAGAAAGAGCTGATGGCGGTCAAGAAACAACTGGCTCTGTCAAATGAAAAGGTGCAAGTCACTGAGGAAGCTTTTGAAGAAAAAGACTGGAAACAGAAAAGAAATATTTGTAAAAACACGTGAGGTGATGCTGAAGGCTGCAGAGAGAAGAAAGTGTGTGATTCCTCTGCAGAGATGAGAATAGCCGTCTTCTGCCAGGAAAGAAAGACACCATGACGAAACACAAGGTGAAAACCCAAAGGCGTGTCCTGACCAAAACAATGAAGGAGCTCCACGCTGTGTATATCTCAGAGGTTGATAAAGACCATCACATGTCATACCGGCAGTTTTTACGCTTAAGACCATTTTACATCACTGAACCTAAGGCAAGTGATAGAAACACTTGGGCCTGCATTGACCACGAAAATGTGTCACTGCTCCTCGACAGATTTTATCAGAATGGCCTTCTGAAAACCAAAAGCACTTCGGAGATGATGTCTTCCATTGTGTGTGATGCAGGAAACAAACTATGCATGTACCGTGTGTGTCCCAATTGCTGTCACAATGAAGTTCAAGTGGCCCTACCTGATTCAAGAAAAATTACCTGGCAGCAGTGGGAAAGACAAAAGACAGTAGAAGGAGACAGCACATTCACACAGTTTGTAAAGAAAACCTACACTGGTCCATGGACTGAACTCCTTCTACTTCTAAACAGGAAGCTGTCTGCTCTTGCTAAACATCAGTACATCTGGTTATATCAAGTAGCACTGTGCAGAAATCTCAAGGAGACATTGCACGAAAATGAGGCTGTAGTCCACATGGACTTTTCAGAAAATTATGATTGCAAACTCAGCACTGAGGTCCAATCATTCCATTTTGGAGGAAGCCGCCAACAGTCGCTTCTAAATACCAGTTTAATACAGTTTATAAAAAGGTTCTCAACACTGTTTTAAACACTCCTTTTCATGATCTGATTGTCTTGTGACATTTTTACTGAAGCTTCTTGTTATATTACAAAATAAAAATGAATTATTTTTTTCATGACCAGTATACCTCTGTGTTTGCTTTAGTCTGTTTCGCATAAGATCAAAGATCAAAGATCAAAGTCAGTCACATAATGTCATACAAATGCTTTTGGTATGTCATACTTTCATTCTAGTATAGTTACTTGTGTCAGTAAATAACTAAAAATAAATAAATTCATAAATATTCTGATGAAACAGGATACTTTGGAGAACATCCTTCAGTGCAACATAAAATCGTCCTTCAGTACAACAAAAACATTTGCTTAAAATAACTGTAAAAATAACACATTATTAACTTTTTTTCATATGAATGTAAAGACATCCAGGCCTATTTAATGGAGAATGGAGTCTGACTTGTTTTGAAATAAATTTGACTTTGTAGAAAAAACATCTTGTATACAAGTGAGTGAAATCGCAAGACAGACTCGAGTACAATCAATGCACGGAAAACAAAAAACAAGATTAGTATAATTTCTTCTGTGATTTTAAGTCTTTTCTAATAGATAAAATAAAATTATTAATTTGAAATGGCTAAGATTATATCTTATGTGTGTATTTCTTAAAAAAAAATGTTGTTGTACTGAAGGACATTTTTGTGCACTTGCTGTTCGTCAACAACAACAAAAACCCTAAATAACTAAAATGTTGGGGAACAAAATATATATTTACATAGGTGACACTTTTATGCACAATATTAAAAAAAAAAATCTGCTATTTAAGCATTTTATTTTTTTGATACTGGGAACACCCTATTCGTCTTTGACCCGGGGGTTACGTTCCAGAAATAACCCGCAATGAGTGAAATTCGCGAAGTAGGACAACTTTATATTTTACAATTATTATACATGTTTTAAGGCTGTAAACGCCTTAAAACACTGGAATTAACATTTTCTCACATTTCTCTCTCGTTTAAACACTGAAAACTTTCGTAGATTTTCAACAAAATGTATTAATAGTGAAGCGTGGGGGCTCCGCCGGGAGCCCCGCCGGACGCGCGAGGGGAGCGGAGACATGAGTCACTGGATCCGCCGGAAGCACCGCGCTCATCCAAAGGCCCTCCCGAGACACCTTGGAGAAGTGCGCGACACGTGCACCCCTCATCGTGGTCAAATCCGTGACAGAGCAGGGTGACCGGCGCGAGGCCGCGCATACACCGGGGCTGCGAGCACGAGATCAAACCGCGGCACCCGGACCATGCCTCCCCGTCGGGACCGTGTCCTCGCAGCCCGAGCCACAGAGCGAACATGCACAAATGAACGCAAGAGCCGCACGAAACCAGCAAAGCGCCGCACGGAGTGATTTAATCCTGGTTTAGACCTGGTTTAGACCTGGTCTAGTCCCGGTTTAGTCCAGGTATAGACCTGGTCCAGTCCTGGTTTAGTCCAGGACCAGTCCAGGTTTAGACCTGGTTTAGACCTGGTTTAGACCTGCCACGTTCCGCCGCTCTGTGTTCCCGATGTTTTGTACGCACACACTCACCGGGATTGGGATATATGAAAAATTCATATTAAAAAAAAAAACTAAACAAAAAACACACCGGTATGAAGCGTTATACCACCAAGACCTACATAAACAGACATGCATACAAAAAAAAAAAAAAAAAAGAGAATGAACTAGTTCTGTTTTTCAGGTTTTTAAAGACCCCTTATTACTATTTTCTGAATTTATTTACTCTATTTCCTGCAGGTATTTCCCTTGTGGATCAATAAAGTTTGTCTAAGTCTAAGTTATGTTTTGTTTCATTCACACGTTTAACTCAAAACCCCCGCATATTTAAGCCGAGTTCTTGTTTAATAAATTTTTTTCACTGCAAATTTTACACTCTGAATTTTGACTTTTGACTGTTGAATTTGAAAGCTTGAAAATATTTGTGCTGAATATTTAAAAGGTAATTTCTTTCAATATTGAACACTTTGAAAACGTACAATTTCATTCATTGTTGTTCAGAATAAAATTAATTTTCAGAGTTTAAAAAAAAATAGAAAAATTCAGCATTTAAAGTTCAAAATCGGATGAAACAAATTGTCTTCCGTAGAAGCTTCCTCCTGTGAAGTATTTACGTCGCAGCAAAGGTCTGGACACGCCGTCTGTGATTATGTATCTGTAAACTGCTGTCCCTTGTCTGATGTTTAAATATTAGGGATGGTACAAGATCTCGTGTCACAAGATCTGGCGAGACAAAATTGCCAAAAGATCGTGCACACATGAGGAAAATTATCACGTGAGATTTCAAGATCCAAGTGTTTACATTTGGATTGGAGAAAAAAGGGTTACGTGTTGGTGAGTTACATCTCTTATAGTTCCAAAAACAAAAATATTGAAACAAATAAATGAATAATTGTGAGGTCAAAATTGGAAACTGAATCTTGAACTGTATTTAGTAGGAATTATGTTAAAATCTCGTCTTGTCCCAATCTCGTCGAAACCGTGTCTCGTTCCATCCCTCTAAAATACAGATTTATTTTAGCACGACTCACAATAAACGAAGCAGGAAGTGCGGCTTTGCCGTTTTTGAGAGAAGCGGAACTAACCCGGCGGCTCAGTGAATAGGGCGTATTGCGTGTCTCTGTGTATCTGACCCAAACTGCACACACAAAACTACACCTGCATGAAAAACTTCTCTTTATGCAGAAAAAAAAGACTAGGAAACAATTCATTTATACAACGACAGATTCATTTTGTGAAACAGCCCTACTTCCTACTTTTAAACTTCCTTTTTACATAAAAATACCAAAATATACCAAATCTTCAGCTTCACTTCTCCTTTCTGATTATAAAATGATAATACTAATTTTGGCTGATTAAACCAACTAAACCACTACATTTTTTGACGTGTTGAAAATCAAAGCAGTAGTCATTCTACAGTCATGGCCAAATGTTTTGAGAATGACACAAATATTACATTTTCATAAAGTCTGCTGCTTCAGAGTTTTTATATGTTTTTGTCAGATGTTTCTATGTTATAATGAAATACAATTAAAAGCATTTCATAAGTATCAAACGCTTTTATTGAGAATTACACAGAATTCATGCAATAAGTCAATATTTGCAGTGTTGACCCTTCTTTTTCAAGACCTCTGCAATTCTCCCTGGCATGCTGTCAATCAACTTCTGGACCAAATCCTGACTGATGGCAGTCCATTCTTGCATAATCAATGCTTGGAGTTTGTCAGAATTTGTGGGTTTTTGATTGTCCACCCTCCTCTTGAGGATTGACCAAAAGTTCTCAATGGGATTAAGATCTGGGGAGTTTCCTGGCCAAGGGCCCAAAATGTTAATGTTTTGTTCCCCGAGCCATTTTGTTATGACTTTTGCTTTATGGCAAGGTGCTCCATCATGACTGTACATACAGGTCTGGAAAAAAAATAAGAGACCACTGCATTTTTTTTCTGAAATCAGCATCTCTACATGTATTACAGCCATTCCATTCCAGCGTCTGTTGAATTCCAACACAAACACAAAGCTGAGCTACTTCAGTTCTTGCACCAGGAGTGGAATAAAATCACCCAAGAACAATGTGAAAGACTGGGATTAAACCAGGTCTGAACC
>JAVJIX010000106.1:3362500-3408217 GCA_036785185.1 Paratrypauchen microcephalus | reverse complement strand
GACTAAACCAGGTCTAAACTAGGACTAAACCAGATATGAACCAGGACTAAACCAGGTCTAAACTAGGGCTAAGCCAGATCTGAACCAGGAATAAAGTAGGTCTAAACTAGGAGTAAACCAGGTTAAAAAGGGGACTAAACCAGGACTAAACTACGATTAAACCAGATCTGAACCAGGACTAAACCAGGGATGAACCAGGACTAAACCAGGTCTAAACTAGGACCCAAGAACAATGTGAAAGACTTGTGGAGAGCATGCCAAGACGCATGAAAGCTGTGATTAAAAATAAGGGTTATTGCACCAAATATTGATTTCTGAACTCTTAAGTGTAAACATTAGTATTATGTTGTTTTAAAATGAATTTGATCTTGTTTCTTTGCATTGTTTGAGGTCTGAAAACATGGACGTTTTTTGTCATTTTCTGCAAATAAATGTTCTAAATGAGAATATTTTTATTTGGAATTTGGGGGAAATGTCAGTAGTTTATAGACTCAAACAAAAATGTTCCTTTTGCCCAAACACATACCTATAAACAGTAAAATCAGAAAAACTGATCAATTTTGAAGTGGTCTCTTATTTTTTTCCAGACCTGTAGGATGTGATTTTCAGCTGAATTTCACCATAAAATCAGTATTTACACATTATGGACAGAGATATTGATGATTATCGACATGTTAAAGAAAGTCTTTCTGTGGCTGAGTGTTACTGCAAGCGCAAAAAAAAGAAAAGAAAAAAGAAATACAAAATAAAACACTATGAAGTGGCCCTTGCATATTGTGTAGTCCATGTTGTTTCCAGGCTCTTCTCCTCACACTGGAGGCCTCAGACCGGAGCGGCTCTGGGACCACACAGGGCCATCACATTAACGCTAATGTCACCAGCACTTTAGCACCAGCTGTAATTACACACACACACACAAGGCCTGATGGGAAATGTAGTCTTCCACATGAGCTGAGTAAGGGACTATGGACGAGGGCTGCAATCAACATTTATTTATAGTCCACAGTAAGCCTATGCATGCTTTTCAGAGTGATATCAGAGTGAAAGTAGGGCTGTTGCCATAGCAATTAACAAATTACAACAATACCACCTAGAGGTATTATTACTGTAAAGGAACTGTAGCTCGTGCTCTTACGGTTAAAAAAATAAAAAAATTCAATCCCAACTGAACCTGGGTTTGGGGGGTATGATGCAAAATTGACTTTTTGAACCTTTCAATCATGTTCTGACATTGTTCCCTCGTCAAAAACACGCCTGAAGAGGTTTTAGACGTCATCCATGCATGTTCGAGAAATTTTGCAATCTCTCCTGAATCCTACAGTTGGCTCACAACGTGCTCCTGCACGTTTCATGAACATACAAAAGCAGGATACAAAACAACATAGTGATCTAACTGTGTTATTCAGGGGTGTCAAACATGCGGCCCGGGGCCAGATCCGGCCCTACAAGACCTTTAATCTGGCCCTTGGCTGATTTTCTATTAAAATATTTTAATTATATTTTAATTTTCAATGAAAATATTGGTCATTTTCTGCACCGCTTTTCTGTGGAGTTTAGCATAGCAGCATCTCCAGCGCCTCTGTGCGTGGCCCCTCCCACCAGAGCAGCACAAATGAAGACTAAAGCATGACTAAATTCTGGGAAATGCAAACAAGTTAATGTTAAAACACCGTGTTGAAATTGCATTTTTTTAAAGTTTCAGGTTGTTCATAATATAATATTTTCTAAAAGAAAGAGTTCATCAAATAAAAAGACTTTTGTAATAGATTTGCGTTTTTCTGCACAAATATTTAGACTAGGGATGTCAACAATTAATCGACTTACGATTAATTGTCGATCAAGACGTTGGCCGATTAAAGTGCATTAATTGCAACTAATCACTAGAGGAGAGGGCGCTACTCTGGAATGTGAACACGAGATGTGAACCCACTCGCGAGAAGGAGACCATAGCGTTACATCCGCGGCCGATCTAGAAGCAGTGCAACCACTTTTTGCGGCTTGGTTCGCTCCGCGTCTCGCTGTCTGCGTGAACACGTGCGCGGCGCGCTGCACGTACTCCTCCGCTCCGGGCCGCGCGCGTAGCAGGCTCCACGTGAAAGCGCAGTGGAAGCAGCCCGCTGTCCGGCCCGTGTGCCGGTGTGTGTGTGTGCGACTGTGCGTGTGTGTGAGTGAAATGTTTTCCCCGATCAATTCATTTTTTTATCATTTCATATCACGGAGCTCTGCGTCAAGCCGCATGTACCACGCACCGCGCTCATCCGCCTCCACAATAAAAGCTTTTACAAAAGCTTTTACAAAAAACGTCCTCAATTTATTTTCAATAAAGAATGTATTTTGTTATTCAGCATCAATACATTTGTCTGCTTTTTACTAAGGAATAATTCATTGAGGAATATACAATATAATAATACTATGATATATTTATGACTCAGTGTTATGTATACTAGAGCTTATATTCTTAAAGACCCTATTGAAACACTAAAATTCAGGTGAAAAACGCCGCTTATCAATTAATCGTAAGTCGATCGATAAGGTCAATCAACTATAGATGAATGAATTAATCGATAATTTGCATCCCTAATTTAGACTTATTCGTATTTTTGGGGTATATATGCCATGAGTTTTCTGATCCGGCCCCTTTGGGATCAAAGTAGGTTGGATACGGCCCCCGGACCAAAATGAGTTTTTTTTTTATTATCCTTTATTTATCCTTGTAGGGAAATTATTTCTCTGCACTTGAAAGGCGCCTAACAAATAAAATGTATTATTATTATTATTATTTGACCCATCCTTCAGGAGCAGTGGGCAGCTCATCTTTCAGGCACCTGGAGACCATCTCCATGATCTTATTGCTCAGCTTAGTCAGGACCTCCGCTGGAGGATTTTACCTGGAGCATGTTTATCTTTATTTGGTCTCACACACAATGACACACAGTGACACACGGGAGAAATTTGACTTCTGCATTTGACCCATCCTTTTCAGGAGCAGTGAGCAGCCATTTTTTTCGGCGCCCGGGGGGCAGTACCGTGAAGGGTCTTGCCCAAGGACCCACACTGGCTAGCTCATTGCCGGGGGGGGGCACCAGAGCGTCTGGAGGAAACCCGCCCAGACACAGGAAGAACATGCAAACTCCACATAGAAAGGCCCAGGCAACCCAGGGATCAAACCCAGAACCTTCTTGCTGTGAGGCATGAGTGCTAGCCACTCAGCCACCGTGCCAAAATGTATGTATGAACAGTTTTCCTTATTCTCAGTATAGGAGAGCAGCTGCAGAGGCTGCACTAGCACTGATTCATGAATTAAGGTAGTTTAAGTAGTGACCATTCAGATCAGAGAGAGTCCTTTTAGGTTTAAAACTGGATTTCAGCACTGAAACTGGCAACCCAAATGAAAGAGTCATGAAGGGCTGCTTTCTGATTCGATAATGGTCTTCAACCAAAACACCAAACAACAAACAGGTGGAAATGAGCCCTAGTGCTACAACCTGGCACAATGCATCTCTCCTGTGACGCTTAATATTGTGCACAGCCCCGGTCTCATAAATAAAATAAATAAATCTTGATAATCATGTTTATGAAATTGCTAATCAAAATGTTACAGTGCCAAATGCCTGTCGGTCTGAAAGCCACAGGACCGAAACTCTCACGTCAAACAGAGGAAGAGGAAGGAGGATGGTGGAGAGTTTGGCGTGTGAGGGGAGAATACTACGCCCGTGTGTGTGTGTGTGTGTGTGTTTGGTGCTTGATAAACAGATGTTTAGTTCCTAACATAAAGTAGTTGTGAGCCTGATGTAAAGAAATAACACAATTGCAAAGAGAGTGTCAAATGTGTTTTAACATACTCAGAAAATCCGTCCTTGACCCGGATGTGCGGCCATGTTGGAGATATCGCTCACTCAAAGTAAACACGCTTCTAAAGCAACTGTGCAAAAAAAAAAAAAATCTAAATTTCACGATAAACCTTCCAAAATTTCTGATACAGTTGACCAGTTGTACAGAGATAAGTTGGATGCCAAAGAAAAGGAGCGTTATTTGAACAAACTCAATGGATTCAAGTTTGTTCAGTGACAGTGGCGATTTGTCGATTCTGCTGCTGTAAGCGATCCCGATATTGACAACGACCTGGGGGGTATTCCACGAACGTGGCTAAACTTAGCCGCGACTAAGTGCTAAGTTCTCGCCTGGCTGAGACACAACTTAGACAAAAGCTTGAACCCGTTCCACTAACGCGTTTTAGCTGCGCCTAGTCAGAGCTAAGCTCAGTCTGGCCTAATCAGGCCGGGCCTCCGCGCGTGCACGGGGTAAATAAGAAGCCCTGAACAAGCGACTGTCGAAAACGCGATCATGTGGAAGATTCGGGCCGATTATTTCGGCGCATCAGAACAGAAGTTGCTTTTGGAACTCTACAACACATTTGCAATAACCAAGGCCAGAGACATGGCGTTTTTCACCACTGATGTCAACGCTGATTTGTGGCGCAGGGGGAAAGTTTCCGTCTGGAGAGCGGGAGATTGTGAGTTCGATACTCATGGTGGGCAGTTGATGGCATAATTATTATACATTTGTATAGCAGTCTTGTCAGTTGTAATTTATTTTTACTGTGTAAAAGTATGTGCTCCAACTAATACGTTAAATTGTGTTATCTTGTCTTTGAGCAGGAATAATGTGAGGAGGACTGTTTTGCAGGTAAAGACAAAGCATAATAACATTTTGCAGAGTGGTAAGTAGGCTAATATTAATATTATTATTCAGTGAAATTAGTAATACTGTTGAAATGGTCCCTTAATTTAATTTAAAATGAACAGTAGGTACCAAGCCACAGGAGGTGGGAGCCCCCCTCAAAACCTTTCACCTGCAGAGGAGCTGGCACTGGCCCTAAACCGGGGTCGCCCACTGGTGGAGGTAACTGAAGGAGGGACCCCATCAAAGATCCTTCCTGCGAGTTCTCCTGAAGAGTATATTCAAGTTACTGAAGATGGCGTACACTTGGACCCTCCTCAGCAGTCCTCCAGCAGTGGCCTCACACCAGAATGTCATACCTAATGTCTTTTATTGTTTTATGCCTATTGATGGAAATTGATAAATAGGATTTCATTAAAAAGGCTTGCACAGCATCTCTTAAGCAAATTTGTTGAATCATTGAAATGTTGCATCATGGAGCGTGCCTGTTATTTGGCTACATTTAGTTCTAAAAGTAAAGGTTTACCTGTAACTGTATTCTTTGATAGAGATGTCACATAAAATATAAAGTGTCAATGTCGTCAAGTGAGAGTGATGTTAGGCCCAACTGATATAATTTGATGTGATGATAAGAGTAATTGTAGGTTAAATTCATTTCCATTTCTGTAATATGTTGCAAATATAAATGCGTGAAAATTTAACTGAAATTTGACGTGGGCATCAATAGGTCAATAGCGGGAATCGAACCCGGCCCGCCCACACGAGAGTCAAAGCACAAATCCACTCGACCACAGATATTCTTTGAAATACTGCTGGAATTCTTCTATATGTTAATGTCGTAAAGACAGCGGTTGAAAAGCACATGTTTAGATTACCGGAGAATTGTCAAGAACCGAGAACGTAAGGTAATTTGTTTTTTTGCTGATATTGTTTTCAGACAACACAGATACTCATGCGGGGAGGTGTGCGGAACTGTTTGTTTGACACTCTGTTTACGTCAGGTACGTATTCTCTGCGACACGGCCTAACTAAGACAGAACTTTAGCCTCCCCGCGAGCAGACTATGTGCTAAGACCATGTTGCCCCAGTAACTCAGCGGGAACTAAGTTTAGCGAGCGTCGTGGAACCGAACTCTCACTTAACCTAGCGCCAACTGACGAACAAAGCCGGGCTTTGCGCTTAGTAGCTTCGTGGAATACCCCCCTGGTCTTCTCCACAAGCCCTGATACAGCACAAGACCTTCAGAGCTCTAAAGGTATGGAGGCAACAACCAGTTTATTTGTGGCTGGTACGAGAGCGCAAAGTGTAGAAAACTGGAGACAAGCGTATTGTGATGGCAAAGGTACTTACTACTATAATACTAATACTACTAATACTTGTAATACTTGTATTACATGTGCAACGTGTTTAAGTACAAGTATATTGCTCTTGCAAATACTCACGTTTTGCAAGGATTAAAATATGGACATTGTCCTTCCAACTCTGTCGCCTCCTTTCCTTTGATAATCGCTCCGTCTGTTCACCCTGGTTTAGACCTGGTTTAGACCTGGTTTAGTCCTGGTTTAGACCCGATTTAGACCCGGTTTAGACCCAGTTTAGACCCAGTTTAGACCCAGTTTAGACCCGGTTTAGACCCGGTTTAGACCCGGTTTAGACCTGGTTTAGACCTGGTTTAGTGCTGGTTTAGACCCGGTTTAGACCCGGTTTAGACCCGGTTTAGACCCGGTTTAGACCTGGTTTAGTCCTACTTTAGTCCTGGTTTAGTCCTGGTTTAGTGCTGGTTTAGTCCGGGTTTCCTTTCCTTTGATAATTGCTCTGTCTGTTCACCCTGGTTTAGTCCTGGTTTGGACCTGCTTTAGTCCTGCTTTAGTCCTGCTTTAGTCCTGCTTTAGTCCTGGTTTAGTACTGGTTTAGTGCTGGTTTAGTCCTGGTTTAGTCCTGGTTTAGTCCTGGTTTAGTCCTGATTTGTCACTACTTTAGGTAAACAATAGAACTGCAGGTGTTTGATCTATTGTGATGCAGAGGAACCAACAATAGTTGACCATTTTGCTTTTTTTCAACTTGGCGGCATAAGTGCAATGTTCGTTTTGTTTCGAGTATCTCCGACATGGCCGACTTCCGGATTATGATGTCACGTGAAAACATACTATACTCTGAGCACACACAGTTAGTATTAAACATGGCCTATTAGTCAGACCCCCCAGGATTTCGCGGGCATTTTTTGTGATTGTTGCGGGCTAAAATGCCTGAATTTGCGGGAGCTTTTCCAAAAAGTTGCGATGAAAGTTGCGGTGCTTTTAAGGTTTTTGTTGCGATTTTGTTGCGGGAGGAAGTGAAAGTTGCGATAAATAGTTGCGATTTTCGCTTTTTGTAATTAAAATTTAGTAATATTTTGAATACTGAGTTATTACTGACAAAGAATAATACAAAGACACAGAGATCACAGATATGGTCCTAAAACAACCTTACCAATATCGAAAATAAATTACTACTAGGAGGGGAACTGTTTCACGCGGTCTTTTGCTGTTATTTTTGTGGGCAAATGGCGCCGCAGACATGTTTCTTCGCCATTAGAAGCCATGTCCCAATACCCAGAGCGCGCGGCTCGGAGCGTGGCCCGAAGGGCATGTGCGTCACACATTTTGCCAGAACACCGGCGCGACGACTGCTGTCCCACTTCTTTTTTGTCCCATGCGCAGTTAACACGCGGTCCGAAGACCGCAGTTGTTAAGCGGTCCGCGGACTGCAGTCGGGGCTGAGCAAGTGTGCACCTCCTTGACTGCAGTCTGAGCCCCCTTCGGGCCGCGCTCCGAGCTGTGCGCTCTGGGAACTGGGACTCGGCCACAGTTTTGTTTCGTCACACGGAAGTAAAGCAGAATGTTGCGGCTTCCAAACTCAAACCTTTTTGCCGCCGAGAATATGAGGTTGGGTCCTATGGCTCGCAGATTTGTGACGCGCAAAGAGGAGGCTATGGTGACAGATATGCTGAGATCCAGATATGCGTTTTGTGCATTTATTACAAAAAGAGCGCACACAGTTATGACAGCGCAGCAGGATGAAATGGAACTCATGAAAACCAGCAGGATGAACAGATTAATGTGAAAGATGAATGAATGGTTTGTGGTCAACAAAAAATACGGCTACATCCCAACCCTGACTCTCTCCTCTGTGTGACAGGTGAGCGCGCGCTTTTACACGCACACACTTCCGTACGTGCACACACCCACACTCACGTGACCCACTGCCTCTGCCGCATACACACACACACAAACGCACCGTGCACCTCATCTCAGTTATGTCTCCTACACAGAAGGAAGTTGGTCGGCGTTCAATACGTCGCCAATGATTGGTCAAAATTAGTAAAAATTGCGGAAAAGTTGCGGTGATTGGTCAAAATTGCAACACCGCCCTGAATTCGCGGGGATTGGCTGAAGTTGCGTTGAAGTTGCAAATCGCAACATCGCGAATTCCTGGAGGGTCTGATTAGTGTAAAAAGCTCACAGGTAGAACTCACTCCAGATAAATCACACAATAAGTGCCACAAAAATATTCACTCAAAGGTCTGGGTGACCAGGACCTCATCTACTGATTCCTGGACTAAACCCTCACAGCTCAGGGTCACCACGCTTTACCGAATCCAACTTCGAGAAAACAAAGTTCATGTGACATAAACAGACAAAAGTGACTTGAAATTCCTTTTTAAATTCTGGAATGGTCACGATTGTTATTTTTTTAGTCCTTCAAAAATGAACGTTTATCATTCAGAAGACTCAGATGTAGAATATAAACGGGTGTTACAATATAAGAGCCAATTAACACTATCAGATTTATCAGATCAGCGTTAGGCCAAAGGTCGTGTGACTTTATGGGGCAATAAACAGCGCTACAACGTGACAGTGGTCAGGTCTTTTCAGTGAGCGGTCAACAGCCAATCCTCTGTCAGGAAAAGCAGGTGGAGCAGAGTTCAGACTTTGAAGAAATTAAGGAATTAATATTGAAAGATTTTGATCTGCTTCGAGTTGACAAAATTGAGTTGAATTTAAAACTGAGTCAATATGAGGAAAAAAAATTTAATAATTTTTAATCATATTTCTGAGCCCATATGCGACCAGGGCCTTACCAAAACAAACCAGGAGGAAACACGGACTCACCCAGGTCTAAATCAAGTTCTCCTTTTAGTGATAAAAGGAGACATTCAAATTTGTCAACTGGACAAAGTTTGTTTGGTCGAAAACGTTTCGCCGCTCATCCAAGAAGCTTCGTCAGTTCTGGTTCTAGTGCTGGTTAGACCCTGTTTATATCTAGCTGCTGGTTAAACAGGGTCTAACCAGCACTAGAACCAGAACTGAAGAAGCCTCTCGGATGAGCGGCAAAACGTTTTCGACCAAACAAACTTTGTCCAGTTGACAAATTGAATTTCTCCTTTTATCATGGATTCTACCAGGACGACTGAGGGACTCTTCACGCATCTTAAGTCTAAATTAGGTCTAAATCAGGTCTAAACAAGGATTGAAATAGATCTAAACCAGGATTTTTGGCGGGATGTTCTTGTTAGATGGTTCGCAACCTGCCTGTCTTGTGTTATATATATGGGCACCATGTCTTTTGCAACATACATCGTGGTAGCGTGTGTGATTGCCTTCCGTCGTGGCCCATGCTTATCATATGCCACACAGTTCGAAAACGTTTCAGGGACTGTTGCTTGTTTGACTTTGGACGATGTGCTCGTGCTGTGACTTCTCCCACTCCGCTGCGTGCCTCTGCTTTAGGTGCTAGAATAAATTTGTCGCGCTGCTTCCTTTGGTTGCAACAGCTTTTGAACAGACTTTACAGCGAGCACTCGTTTGTTCTAAGTCCGATGCAAGAAAACCGAACCAGTTCCATATAACAGATGTAGCGACACCTTTGTTTGGTACAAGCTTTTCCTCAGTCGCCGCCATGCTAGCTTGTACAATGTTTGGGTACGTCGCGCTACCTTATCCGTGTAGAACGTGGCGGTGCA
Source organism: Paratrypauchen microcephalus (assembly GCA_036785185.1). Classification (NCBI taxonomy): domain Eukaryota; kingdom Metazoa; phylum Chordata; class Actinopteri; order Gobiiformes; family Gobiidae; genus Paratrypauchen; species Paratrypauchen microcephalus. Next base: position 3,398,535 of record JAVJIX010000106.1, on the reverse strand, counting down.
TTAGTTCCGCTCGCATGTAAAAAATAATTTAAAAATTGATTTTCATAAAAACACATCATCCTGAACTGTAAATTTTAATTAATTGATTTAATCAATTTAATCGCGCACGTCTACTTCAAGGAGATGATTAAAGCACTGGATCAAGATATGTTTTACCAAGTCGAATTTACTGCAGTACCGTATTTTCCGCACTATAAGGCGGATTATAAGGCACACCTTCAATGAATGGCCTATTTTAAAACTGTTTTCATATATAAGGCATTATAAGGCGCACAGAATAGAAGCTACAGTGGTGGCTGACTACAGTAGCCCTGATTAACCAATATTGATCCATACATAAGGCGCATCGGATTATAAGGCGCATTGTCGGCTTTTGAGAAAATTTAAGGCTTTTAGGTGCGCCTTATAGTGCGGAAAAAACGGTAATTATTCTCTAAATTATTAGGAAATGAGGTTAACACCAAGTCATGCATGAAAAAAAATACTGTCAAATACCGTGACACCGATATAATTTTGAAAAATACCGTGATATACATTTTTGGTCATACCACCCAGCTTTAGGTGGCATCAAAAGTTCCATCAAATTCCAGGTCAGATCTGTGAAGAGGCAAGTCTGCTCACAGTAAGCATCCCTTTTTAGTGTTTTTGTAAGTGTGCATGTGTGGAGGCGTGTGACCCCGTTTCCCCCTCGGCGGGCTCTGTTCTGTGGAAATAAACAGAGACCTTTCTGTTTAGCGCTCCTCTGCTCTCATTTGCCTCCTGTTTGGTCCGCTACACATTTTTAAATTAAGGTACTCCGTTTTTGAGCAATAAAAAGATCTGGAAATTAATAAATGCAAGGTAGATTCGTTAAATTTTACCGCTATATTATGGGACATTCCAAACATCTCCATAGAGACCATCAGGTGGCAGACCATGTACCAGAAAAGTGTCATAATACACCTTTAAGTAGGTCTAGATCTAAACCAGGTAGACTAGAACAAAGAAAGAGCAACCAAAACAAGTGTAAACCACGAGGGAAAACAGACTTGCCAGGACTAAACTAGGATTAAACTAGATCTAACCCAGGATTGAATTTGGATTAAACCAGGACTAAACCAGGTCTAACCAAAGACTGAAATTGGATTAAACCAGGACTAAATCAGCACTGAACTAGGTCTGAACATGGACTGAATCATGGACTGAATATAGGCTAAAGCAGGTCTAAACTAGGATTATACTAGATCTAAACCAGGATTGAATTTGGATTAAACCAGGACTAAACCAGGTCTAACCAAAGACTAAAATTGGATTAAACCAGGACTAAACCAGGTCTAATCAAAGACTGAATTTGGATTAAACCAGACTAAACCAGCACTGACCTAGGTCTGAACATGGACTGAATCATGGACTGAACATGGTCTAAGGCAGGACTAAACTAGATCTAAACCAGACTGGAATTTGGATTAAACCAGGTCTAATCAAAGACTAAACTTGGGTTAAACCAGGAATAAACTAGCACTGAACTAGATCTGAACATGGACTGAACATGGGCAAAAGCAGGACTAAACTAGGATTAAAATAGATCTAAACCAGGATTGAACTTGGGTTAAACCAGGACTAAATCAGCACTGAACTAGGTCTGAACATGGACTGAATCATGGACTAAATATAGGCTAAAGCAGGTCTAAACTAGGATTAAACTAGATCTAAACTAGGATTGAATTTGGATTAAACGAGTTTAGTCCTGGTGTAGTCCTGGTTTAGCCCTGCTTTATCCATGGTTAAAAAAGGATTCAGTCCATATTCAGACCTAGTTCATTGCTGGTTTAGTCCTGTCTTAACCATGGATAAAGCAGGGCTAAACCAGGCCTAAACCAGGACTAAACTCGGTCTAAGATAAGTCGAAACTAGATCTATACTAGGACTACACCAGAAGTAAACCTGTAGTGTGCACATTGATTGCCTATTATTTCCACACAAAACATGAGTACATTACTTCAAAAAGCAGGACTAAAGCAGGACTAAACTGGGATTAAACTAGATCTAAACCAGGACTGAATTTGGATTCAACCAGGACTAAACTAGGTCTAACCAAAGATTGAACTTGGATTAAACCAGGACTAAACCAGGTCTAACGAAAGATTGAACTTGGATTAAACCAGGACTAAACCAGGTCTAACGAAAGATTGAACTTGGATTAAACCAGGACTAAACTAGCACTGAACTAGGTCTGAACATGGACTGAATCCTGTCTTAACCATGGATAAAGCAGGGCTAAACCAGGCCTAAACCAGGACTAAACTCGGTCTAAGATAAGTCTAAACTAGATCTATACTAGGACTACACCAGAAGTAAACCTGTGCACATTGATTGCCTATTATTTCCACACAAAACATGAGTACATTACTTCAAAAAGCAGGACTAAAGCAGGACTAAACTGGGATTAAACTAGATCTAAACCAGGACTGAATTTGGATTAAACCAGGACTAAACCAGGTCTAACCAAAGATTGAACTTGGATTAAACCAGGACTAAACTAGCACTGAACTAGGTCTGAACATGGACTGAATCCTGTCTTAACCATGGATAAAGCAGGGATAAAACAGGGCTTAACCAGGACTAAACTCGGTCTAAGCCAAGTCTAAACTAGGTCTAAACTAGGACTACACCAGAAGTAAACCTGTGCACATTGATTGCCTATTATTTCCACACAAAACATGAGTACATTACTTCAAAAAGCAGGACTAAAGCAGGACTAAACTGGGATTAAACTAGATCTAAACCAGGACTGAATTTGGATTAAACCAGGACTAAACCAGGTCTAACCAAAGATTGAACTTGGATTAAACCAGGACTAAACCAGGTCTAACCAAAGATTGAACTTGGATTAAACCAGGACTAAACTAGCACTGAACTAGGTCTGAGCATGGACTGAATCCTGTCTTAACCATGGATAAAGCAGGACTAAACTAGGATTAAACTAGATCTAATCCAGGATTGAATTAGGATTAAACCAGGACTAAACCAGGTCTAACCAAAGATTGAACTTGGATTAAACCAGGACTAAACCAGGTCTAACCAAAGATTGAACTTGGATTAAACCAGGACTAAACTAGCACTGAACTAGGTCTGAGCATGGACTGAATCCTGTCTTAACCATGGATAAAGCAGGGATAAAGCAGGGCTAAACCAGGACTGAACCAGGACTAAACCAGGACTAAACTCGGTCTAAACCAAGTCTAAACTAGGTCTAAACCAGGACTAAACTAGCACTGAACTAGGTCTGAGCATGGACTGAATCCTGTCTTAACCATGGATAAAGCAGGGATAAAGCAGGGCTAAACCAGGACTGAACCAGGACTAAACCAGGACTAAACTCGGTCTAAGCCAAGTCTAAACTAGGTCTAAACTAGGACTACACCAGAGGTAAACCTGTGCACATTGATTGAGTATTATTTCCATACAAAACATGAGTATATTACTGTATAAAACCACTGCGCAATTGTCTACCGCAGCAACCTTGACGAGTTTAGAGAAACCCCAGGTAAACAACACCACGTGAACGCACCACGGCACAGTCCAATTGGGCCAATTCACCTGGATAAACCAGGACTAAACCAGGTCCAACCAAAGACTGAAATTGGATTAAACCAGGACTAAATCAGCACTGAACTAGGTCTGAACATGGACTGAATCATGGACTGAATATAGGCTAAAGCAGGTCTAAACTAGGATTAAACTAGATCTAAACCAGGATTGAATTTGGATTAAACCAGGACTAAACCAGGTCTAACCAAAGACTGAAATTGGATTAAACCAGGACTAAACCAGGTCTAATCAAAGACTGAATTTGGATTAAACCAGACTAAACCAGCACTGAACTAGGTCTGAACATGGACTGAATCATGGACTGAACATGGTCTAAAGCAGGACTAAACTAGGATTAAACTAGATCTAAACCAGACTGGAATTTGGATTAAACCAGGTCTAATCAAAGACTAAACTTGGGTTGAACCAGGAATAAACTAGCACTGAACTAGATCTGAACATGGACTGAACATGAGCAAAAGCAGGACTAAACTAGTATTAAAATAGATCTAAACCATGACTAAATCAGCACTGAACTAGGTCTGAACATGGACTGAATCATGGACTAAATATAGGCTAAAGCAGGTCTAAACTAGGATTAAACTAGATCTAAACTAGGATTGAATTTGGATTAAACCAGTTTAGTCCTGGTGTAGTCCTGGTTTAGCCCTGCTTTATCCATGGTTAAGAAAGGATTCAGTCCATATTCAGACCTAGTTCATTGCTGGTTTAGTCATGTCTTAACCATGGATAAAGCAGGGCTAAACCGGGCCTAAACCAGGACTAAACTCGGTCTAAGATAAGTCTAAACTAGATCTATACTAGGACTACACCAGAAGTAAACCTGTGCACATTGATTGCCTATTATTTCCACACAAAACATGAGTACATTACTTCAAAAAGCAGGACTAAAGCAGGACTAAACTAGATCTAATCCAGGAGTGAATTTGGATTAAACCAGGACTAAACCAGGTCTAACCAAAGATTGAACTTGGATTAAACCAGGACTAAACCAGGTCTAACCAAAGATTGAACTTGGATTAAACCAGGACTAAACTAGCACTGAACTAGGTCTGAACATGGACTGAATCCTGTCTTAACCATGGATAAAGCAGGGCTAAACCAGGACTAAACTCGGTCTAAGATAAGTCTAAACTAGATCTATACTAGGACTACACCAGAAGTAAACCTGTGCACATTGATTGCCTATTATTTCCACACAAAACATGAGTACATTACTTCAAAAAGCAGGACTAAAGCAGGACTAAACTGGGATTAAACTAGATCTAATCCAGGACTGAATTTGGATTAAACCAGGACTAAACCAGGTCTAACCAAAGATTGAACTTGGATTGAACCAGGACTAAACTAGCACTGAACTAGGTCTGAGCATGGACTGAATCCTGTGTTAACCATGGATAAAGCAGGGCTAAACCAGGACTAAACCAGGACTAAACTCGGTCTAAGCCAAGTCTAAACTAGGTCTAAACTAGGACTACACCAGAAGTAAACCTGTGCACATTGATTGCCTATTATTTCCACACAAAACATGAGTACATTACTTCAAAAAGCAGGACTAAAGCAGGACTAAACTGGGATTAAACTAGATCTAAACCAGGACTGAATTTGGATTAAACCAGGACTAAACCAGGTCTAACCAAAGATTGAACTTGGATTAAACCAGGACTAAACCAGGTCTAACCAAAGATTGAACTTGGATTAAACCAGGACTAAACTAGCACTGAACTAGGTCTGAGCATGGACTGAATCCTGTCTTAACCATGGATAAAGCAGGACTAAACTAGGATTAAACTAGATCTAATCCAGGATTGAATTAGGATTAAACCAGGACTAAACCAGGTCTAACCAAAGATTGAACTTGGATTAAACCAGGACTAAACCAGGTCTAACCAAAGATTGAACTTGGATTAAACCAGGACTAAACTAGCACTGAACTAGGTCTGAGCATGGACTGAATCCTGTCTTAACCATGGATAAAGCAGGGATAAAGCAGGGCTAAACCAGGACTGAACCAGGACTAAACCAGGACTAAACTCGGTCTAAACCAAGTCTAAACTAGGTCTAAACCAGGACTAAACTAGCACTGAACTAGGTCTGAGCATGGACTGAATCCTGTCTTAACCATGGATAAAGCAGGGATAAAGCAGGGCTAAACCAGGACTGAACCAGGACTAAACCAGGACTAAACTCGGTCTAAGCCAAGTCTAAACTAGGTCTAAACTAGGACTACACCAGAGGTAAACCTGTGCACATTGATTGAGTATTATTTCCATACAAAACATGAGTATATTACTGTATAAAACCACTGCGCAATTGTCTACCGCAGCAACCTTGACGAGTTTAGAGAAACCCCAGGTAAACAACACCACGTGAACGCACCACGGCACAGTCCAGGACACTGCAGACAGACAGCGACCGTGAACGCACCATGCCAATACAGTGCCAAACTTCACCCTGACAGACAGCTACAGCGGCACAAAGCACCATCTGTCCCCGGCCACGGAGAGCCGAGACACGGTGTAAAGAAAGGCGAAAATAAAATAAAAAACAGGGGTGGGACGTGGCTCTTACCGGCGGGCATCCTGGACTCTACCGCGGCTCCTCTTGGGCACTTTGGGATCGGTGTTAGCCTCCGTGTAGCATCGCCGGTGTTCGTCCCCGCGCAACGACGACTCTGTGTGGAGAAATGCGCACGTTATTAGCCCGGGTGAGACGTGCCGAACGGAAAGCGCACACGGTCCAGGCGGGTTGTGTCGTTAACTGGCCGCCGCTGCGCTCGTAATCCCCCCGTTAGCTGCGGAATTAGCCGCGACAGCTAAGTACCTGCGGGACGGAGGCGCAGGAAAGTTACGCACGCACGGACGGTACGGGTGGCGCATACGGCGGAGGGGGGCGGACACAAGGGGAGGCACGCTCGGGGCACACGGGGATGCAGAGGGGCGGGTAGAGGGCACATACCTGCAGGCAGACGGGACCAGGGCACTCCGCTCACTCACACGGGACGCTGCTTTACGGGAAGAAGGACGCGTGCAGCCGGGGGTGGATAGGCGGGCGCAGGGCACACCTCCCTCTATGCACCATGCACCAGGCCTGATCATACGCTATTTTTTAATCAACAACTCTGGAAAAAATAAGAGACCACTGCAAAATTATCGTTTTTTTTCAGATTTTGCTACTTTTTTGTTTGAGTCTATAAACTACTGACAGCATTTCCCCCAAATTCCAAATAAAAATATGATAATTTAGAGCAGGGGTGTCCAAACTTTTTTCATCAAGGGCCACACATCTAAAAACAGACGAAGCAGAGGGCCGATCGACTGGTGCTCAGTGCAGTGACTAATTGAAATACTGTATCTGCATGTTTAACACATTAGAATAAACTATCAGTCCTTTTTTCACGCTAAGATCCTCAAAAGCACATAATAAATATTAAATACTGTCTTATCAAGGTAGATTTTCAAAAAACTTGTAGTCAAAAGTTCTGCTCAAGGCAATTTGGGCCAATTCACCTGGAAGCCTGAGGGCCAAGAAAAAATTGTCTGAGGGCCGCATTTGGCCCACGGGCCATAGTTTGGACATGCCTGGTTTAGAGCATTTATTTGCAGAAAATGATAAATGGTAAAAAATAAAAAAGATACATGTTTTCAGACCTCAAACAATGCAAAGAAACAATCAAACAATATTTATAAAGCACTTTCCATACAAAAAATGTAACACAAAGCGCCTTACAGTGATTAAGGATTAGATGATTGACTTTTATTGATCTCACACAGGAGAAATAGTTTCGACACCTGACTCGGGGACCATCCCCATGATTTTGTTGTTTAGGTTTGGTCAGGACCTCAGCTGGAGGATTTTACATATGGTGCATGTTTTGGGTTGATGAAGGAAACCGGAGTGCCCGGAGGAAACCCACCCAGACACGGGGAGAACATGCAAACTCCACACAGAAAGGCCCTGGCGACCCGAACCTTCTTGCTGTGAAGCATGAGCTAGCCACTCAGCCACCGAGCTGCCAACAGAGGAAAAAAACAGAACAAAAAACGAACAAACAAACAAACAGACGAACAAACAAATGAAAGAACAAACGAAAAGCAAACAGACATCCAAGATCAAATTCATTTTAAAACAACATAATTCTTGTTTAAGTGTAAACATTAGTGTTTACACTTAAGAAGAGTTCAGAAATCAATATTTGGTGCAATAACCCTTATTTTTAATCACAGCTTTCATGCGTCTTGGCATGCTCTCCACAAGTCTTTAAATGGTAAATGGTCACATCTTTATATAGCGCTTTACAACAAGGAACCATTCTCACACACACGCACACCAGTGTACGCAGCCAATCCTCTGTCAAGAAAAACAGGTGGAGCAGAGTTCAGACTTTGAAGAAATTGAGGAATTAATATTGAAAGATTTTGATCTGCTTCGAGTTGACAAAATTAAGTTGGATTTAAAACATGCACTGAGTCAATATGAGGCCAAAAAAAATAAAATTGTGATTCATTTTTTAATCATATCCCTGAGCCCGTATGCGACCAGGGCCTTACCAAAAACAAGCCAGGAGGAAATACTGACTCAACCAGGTCTAAATCAGGTCTAAATCAGGTTTAAATCAGGTCTAAATCAGGTCTAAATCAGGTTTAAATCAGGTCTAAATCAGGTCTAAATCAGGTTTAAATCAGGTCTAAATCAGGTCTAAATCAGGTCTAAATCAGGTCTAAATCAGGTCTAAATCAGGTTTAAATCAGGTCTAAACAAGGATTAAAGTAGATCTAAACCAGGACTTTTAGGTGGGATGTTCTTGGTAGATGGTTCGCAACCTGCCTGTCTTGTGTTGTTATTGCTTTGCATGGAATGTTCCAGAGTATGACATTAAAATGTATCTCTACTAGGGATGTCAACAATTAATCGATTAACGGTTAATTGTCGATTAAGACGTTGGTCGATCAAAATGCATTAATTGTAATTAACCGCTAACCGCGGACACGCGGACATGCGCACCCGCGTGGTCATGAAACAAGGCAACCGCGCTGCGCCAAGCTCGACTCATAGCCGACCGCAAGCGCCAACGGCACTGCTCAGCAGCCCCGGTGTAAGCGCGAGGCGAGATCGAACCCGGAATGCGTGCCGCGCCCGCGCACGCATCCCGCGCCCCGCGCTCCGAGCCCCGCGCCCCGAGCCCCGCGCGGCTGGCCTGCGGCTCGGGGCGCGGGCCAGCCGTGCGGGGCTCGGGGCGAAACCAGCAGCGATACGTGGTGGTTTAATCCTGGTCTAGTCCAGGTCTAGACCCGGTCGAGTCCCGGTCCAGTCCAGGTCCAGTCCAGGTCCAGACCTGGTTCAGACCTGGTCCAGTCCACGTTCAGTCCTGGTCTAGTCTCTTAGCCAATCAGGACAGAACACATGTTACACTATAAAAAAATGTTACACTATAAAAAAAAAAAAAAAAAAATTGGATAGAGCGAGGGATTACTGTATTTTGTTATTCAGCATCAATACATTTGTCTGCTTTTTACTAAGGAATAATTAATTGAGGAATATACAATATAATAACACTATGATATATTTTTGACTCAGTGTTATGTTACTATAGCTTATATTCTTAAAGACCCTATTAAAACACTAAAATTCAGGTGAAAAACGCCGCTTATCAGTTAATCGTTAATCGACCGATAAGGTCAATCAACTATCAGTTAATGAATTAACCGATAATTTGCATCCCTAATCTCTACACCAGAGACAGGTGGCATTAGGGCTGGGCGCTATTACAGGTTCTTTCCGAATACCTGGTTGTTGTTTTTTTGTTGTTTTTTATGATATGGATTTTTCATATACCCCGGTCCCGGTGAGTATGTGCGTACAAAACGTCGGGAACAATGTTCAAGTTGGCGCTGCAACACAAAACGCCACTCAGACGTCGCTCAAAGACGCGTTTGCTAAGGGGACCGCCTACGACAAGAAAAGCAAACGGTGGAACGATATTACCAACGCTGTTACTGTCCACTTTGCCAAAGACATGATACCACTTAGTCCTGACGCAGACACTGGGGGCGAGGTGGGTTGTCTTGCCCAAGGACACAACAACAGCATTCATCTGTGGGAGTTGGAATCGTACAAAAAAAAAAAATGCAGTGGTCTCTTATTTTTTTTCCAGAGCTGTATGTTCTAATGTAGTTTCCTCATCACAAACACACCTGGAGTTGTGTTTTGTTTCTTTCACACATGTTTAACACACAAACCCTGCAGATTTAGGCTCAGCTCTTCTCTTGTCATGTCACGTGGTAAGGAAGTGAACCTAATTATAGCCCTGGAATTGACAATCTCTACTATTAAAAAGGTAAAAGGAGCTGTTAACTTGAAAACTACCTCTTCGTGACATCATAAGGTGGAACAGAGCGTGCTGAGCTGTAGACAGACTAATGACAAAGGATTACTCAAATGTGTGAATGAAACAAAACACAACTCCAGGTCTATTTTTGAAGCGGTAACAACATTGCAGCATGACTTAAAGATCACAAGAGTCAATTTTGTGTAATATTGGACCTTTAATGTCTCATTTAGAGATTATTTCCTTATTCAATATAAAACATACAAGATCAGGGATTTTCGAGTAATTTAAACAATAATCTCTTAGCCAATATGTATTGCAAAAAGCAGAACTCGCAGTGTGGAATGTTCTTTTTTTTATGGCTAAAATCATGAATCGGTATGGTTATCACAGCACAATATGGATCCTGTTGGCTCTAAAACAGGGGTGTCAAACATGCGGCCCAAGACCTTTAGGCCCTGTCTACACGACAACGTTCCTGTTTAAAAAAAAAAAAAATTTATACGGGCTGGAAAAAATGCACGTCCACACACGTGTTGGATCAGTAAATATTCGCGTCCAGGCGAACGCGGAGCGCTGAGTGAAAACGATGTAGTACATATGTCACGCCGATAAGTGGCGCTGTAAACAGGAAACAGCCAGAGCCCCCAGACACGCAATACTACAAAGAGCACATGCGCATAAAGTCCTTTCTCTTTCGTAAACAAGCAAACACGTGTACTTTAGGGACCGTCAACAAACGCAAATTTATTTTGTCCCCCTGCTCCACCAATGTAGCAAGGACTCATGTTGACGTCCGTAACATAGACAGACGCCACAGAACAAAGGTTTGAGCTGCGTGAGCAGAGTTTTTGCCTATAAATCGATAGTTAGTATTACTTGCTATCGTTTTATTAGATAGACATTAACAAGTAGAACTCTCGTTAACCTTGCTCGTGTTATTTAGTCAAAATGCTTGTTTGGATTACATTATGTTGGCTTTTCTGCGAGAATATACAACCGGGGACCATCACCAACGGGCAGCTACATAGTTGTGTGAATTTGTGTAAAGAAAACAAAAATGCTTTTATATATTTTTGTGTGTGATACTGCATGTGTCTGTTTGTAAAAGGTAAATTTTCATTCAATAAAAAAGACAAGAAATGGTTGCTCTATTTCTTTATTTACAGCACACAACACCCTCAAATTGGTATGGGCTCCTCATTGTCCACTATCTGCCTTTTCATTGATGGGATCTTTCCAGTTTTGAAATACGTGTTTAGCTTTGAATTGGCAAACACTCGTGTGTCGTGCGTACTGCCAGGCCACGACGTGCGTAATTGTGCATGCGTCTCCACTGGTGTTGCACTGTATAGTAGATCAACAGGTTTTGACGCAACAGTGCAATCAGGGCTCTCAAGTCTCACGCATTGAGAGTGTGACACATGCAATCTGACGTGTTCACACGCTCACGCTCAGTTAAAATACGTTACAATATTTACATTACGGCTTTCATAATTGCAAATAATATTTTGGGGATTTTGTGCAAATTACACAAATCCAGGTAGAGAGATCTTACCTCTTAAAAGTGAAATGCAGAACTACTAGTTCTGCATTTCTTCTTTCTTCTTTGCCATGGCATATGATGGCAGGGCAAAGACTGTGTTTTTTCAGTGAATTAGTGATGATATTGTTTTTTGTTCATATCATCTTGACCATAATTTGCCACATTTTTCTTTTTGAAGGGTGTTCCATGTTAATAAATATATGTTGACATCATACATTATTCATAAGTTGTTTTTCTTTTCCCCAACCCAGGGGAAAAAAAACAAAACAAAAAAAACAAGGTGTCCTCACTTTAGGGCCTTTGTCCTCCTTTTTGGACACAAGTGTCCTCCTTTCCTGTTTCATGCCGGTGGTCACCCTACTCTCAAGTCTCACGCATTGAGAGAGACAATTCGACGCGTTCACACGCTCACACGGCATTTCTCACGCAATTTCCCTCGGGAAAAATTGTTCACTCGCACCCCCACCCCCCCGCTCCTCGGAAATTACGCAGTCTCACGCACGACCCCGCTCAAAACTTGAGAGCCCTGGCAAATAAACTTAGAAATGTCCGCGTAACAAACTCAACTCCATTGTCCGCCATGGTTGTTGTTATCTGGTCGTTACCGGCCGAATGCGCAAGGTTACCTTCTGGTCACTGGTCACGTGATGTCATGTTTTCCCAAAAGTCGCGTTTTACCTGCCCACATGACAACGCGTCCCCCGGCGTTCTCCGACTTCTCCACTCTGGAACCCGTTTTTAAAAAAACACTGTTTACACCCCCAAAAAACGCCGGCGCTGTGTGGACGACAGGCCCAAACGAACACAAACTTCCCCGTTTCCACCAAAAACGTTGTCGTGCAGACAGGGCCTTAATCTGGCCCTCCAAGACCTTTAATCTGGCCCTCGTCTGATTTTCTATTAAAATATTAAAAATGTCTATTAAAATATTAAAAAATGTCTATTAAAATATTAAAAATGTCTATTAAAATATTTACATTTTCTATTAAAATATGGGTAATTTACTGCGCAGCTTAGCATAGCAGCGTCTCCAGCGCCTCTGTGCGTGGCCCCTCCCACCAGAGCAGCACAAACGAAGACTCGCCTCTTTCCAAACGCTCTTAAAGGACCATCGTTTTGACTGTTGACGTCACACCCTCATCAGCAAAATGTCAAAAATGAGAAAAGTGGACGCCAAGTGCAGGATTTTCCTTGCCTGGAAGAATCCATGACTCATCGCTGTACCAGCGGCGAGTCTGGTAATGCTTGGTCCAGAATGCGCTGTCGTTGCGCGTAGACAGACAGCTAAGTGAACCAATCAGAGAACAATTAACGGACAGCGACGTGAACCAATCAAACAAAAGAAAAGAAAGAAAAGAAAGGCCTCTAGAGGGGTCAGCTGCTGTGGTTTTAAGGAATCGATCTGTTTTAGGTCATTTAAGACCAATTTTACAGCTGAATGGAAGGGACGTTCAGTTCTCCGATGCGCCATCTTGATTCAAAACTGAGGAGGAACTTCCGCTGCCTAAGAGTGACGTTGCGGGCAAAGGCGGGTGCACTGACGTCACCATCTTTGAACAAATCAGAATCGCGGAGTCCGTTGTTAACCGGGGGAGCGAGGGTGGAGCGAGGGTGTCCAAATGGTATCGCTCTGTATAGCAAATACAGAGAGATATCATTTGGCTGGCCAGGTAAGGATTTTCCAAGAAAAATTGACTAATTGTTCACGGAGGTGAATGGGAAAATCTGTATGTTTGGTGTGTTTGCAACAAGTGGCGGTGCTCAAGGAATATAATCTTAAATGCCACTACGAGACGCGGGATTTCGAACAATACAATAACTTGTATTGTCTTCTCTGACTGAGAAGACAGAAGATAATCAAATTATTGCTGGGACTGAAGAAACAGCAGTCTGTAATAGTTTTGTGTTTCTCTGCACAAATATTTGGACTTACTGCTATTTTTGGGTTATATTTGCCATGAGTTTTCTGATCCGGCCCCTTTGGGATCAAAGTAGGTTGGATATGGCCCCCAGACCAAAATGAGTTTCACACGCCTGCTCTAAAATGATATAGGTCTAGTTTATGTGATGTCGAGCAATTCTTTCAAAATGCATTCCACACGGCAGCTTGTGATTTGGCTCTAATAACTGTTTTAATACTGAGATGGGAGATTATATATTTTTATTTACAGTGACTCAAAAATAGCAAATGGTACTATCTTATATGTTTTGAACTTGAATAAAGAAGGAACACTCCGAAAAACATTGCATTAAACTAGTCGAGACTTTGGAGAAGCCATTCACATTCTTATTTTAGTCATATTACCCCGAGAAAGTGTAGAAAAGGTTTGCAAAGGAGGGGACAGGAGGAGGACAGGAGGAGGACAGGAGGAGGCTGGGAGTGCCTCAGGGCTGACACTGATGGAACGTGGCTGCCAGTCTGTGCCAACGGCATCTCTTCCACTGCCACATTCCACCTCCACATTTATAGTCTACAAAATGAGTACACAAGCATACATTAAGATAAGTACAAAAACAAAAACAAGCAACAGATCAAAATAGACTACAGCTTAAAGTTTAAAGGTCCCATGACATGGTACTTCTTGATGCTTTTATATGGCTCCTTAATGGTTCCCTAATACTGTAAATGAATCCTTCTTCAAAATCAACACTCAGTGCATGAGAAACAGAGATAAGATGAGAAAGAGTATTTTTTTTCTCTCTGAACACTCCATAATGGGCGTTGTTGCTTGAATGCAAATGAGGAGAAAAGAGATGGCCAATAGTAGAGGGTGGGGGCGTGGCCAAACTCTCCGCTCTCCGCTGTAGCTCACAGCTGATCCATTTCCGTGTTTTTGCACGGGGGGAGAGATTTGAAGCGTTCCATTGAAAAATAAACACATTTCCACATAAAATAAAATTAAACCACTGCTGTTCAAAGGTCCAGAGGCTCAGATAAAGGACTTCCGAGCCTAGAAACACTCGGACGTGCCTCCAGGCAAATAAAAAAACGCATTTCGCATTGCCTAGCGCATTCGCAGTCCAAACTCTCTGGGCGTGATTTACAGAGACGCTGAGTACAGACAGACGGGGGTGGAACTGCATTTGCATTACTTTTTTTGATCTGACGTCAATAAGGTGCCTTGTTCAAAATCGCCCGTTTGAGCTCCGATTTTTTGTAACGCAGAAAAGGATCGCAAATGCTCAGTTTAGACATTTTGCAACTTTTAACCATGGGGGGGGGGGGCCTAAACAGGGTAGGGGAGCTCACATTAACGTTCAAAAACCTCAGAAAGTGAAAATTTCATGCCATGGGACCTTTAAAAGTCATAGACAAAATGGATTAGATCGATAGATAATACTTTATTGTCAGACCAATGATCTGAAATGTGTTTTGCAGGTTCAGCAGCTCCAAAACGACTACAATGACATTACAAAACAAAACAAACAAACAAAAAAAAACCAAAAACAAAAAAAAGACATTTGACAAAATGTCCACTCGCCAGATTCTGGTGGAACCTGTGGGGCCAGCCTAAACCTGAGGCCCTCCCACAGTGAGGTTTCCAGTGCACAAACTTTTGGAAAATCTACTTCAGCCACAGACTTTTGGTTTGTTTGAGTTTTGTTTTATTTTAGGTGATGTGGATTATCATCTGGTGATATTCTTTCCTCATTCAAATGAATATAACAGGCTAATTAATGAGCCTCTCATCTGACCTGAAATGTAAATGCACTTTTTCCAAATGTTTTTCCAAACTGCATGGTTCTAAATATTCTTGTTTTTGTATGTTATTATTTCATTTTCATAAACACCAAATTAGAACATAAATAATGTGATGTTGAATTCATAATTTTCTACTGGTATGGAAGTAACAGATAAAAGCACTCAGCCCACTACATAAAGCAATAATATCTCCATGGAGACAAGCAAAAATATTACGTAGTCTATCTTTAAAAGTAAATTTACATTGTGTTATATAAGTACAGGCTCACTGATGGCTGCAGTGGTGCTGGAATGTCTCTTATAAGTTTAGGCAATTTGCAACACAATTTGCCATGACACTCCATAATAATTAAAAAATGGTTATTAAAAATTATGAGAGACTTGAGGTGGTTCGGGCATGTGTTCCAGATGCCTCCTGGACGCCTCCTGGGGAGGTGTTCCGGGCACATCCCACCAGGAGGAGGCCCTGGGGAAAACCCAGGACACACTGGAGGGACTCTGTCTCTGGGCTGGCCTGGGAACACTGTGGGATCTGCCCGAAAGGGCTGGAGGAAGAGTGTGGAGAAGGAAGTCTGAGCTTCTCTCCTCAGACTGCTGCCTCTGTGAGGCGGCCCTGGGTAAAGTGGATGGATGAATGAATCTGAACCATTTTTGCCGTGTAAGTAGGACATGGGGAACTGTCCAGCGCACATTTGAACTCTTGGTTCTATCAGGGTTAGGGTTATTGTGGACTGAATAATGACACAGTTTGAATCCATTTCGTACGTCTCTGGATACAGTGGTCAGTGTGTGTTATTAGCATGTAGCGGTCAGCTGGTGCATCCAGGCCTGTAGTGACCTGAGGGAGGAGGGAGGAGGGCTTAGCCGCTCAGGGCTCTGCTGTCTGACCACTGCCTGCTCTCTGAGCTGATTAGAGCTCAGGCAGATGGAGCACTGTACAGTACTACACACACTGAACAGAGAGACACAGTACACACAGTACACACAGTACACACAGTACACACAGTACACACAGTACACACAGAGACATAGGATTAGACACACAAAACATATTTAACATTTCATTAGTATAATACTCCGGATGTCCATGCGCAGGGAGAGGCTCTAACACGGCCGTCCAACCAGATGTGTTTATTTCAGTGAAGCATGTGAAACGAAAGAGCTTATTGGTCATTTAACATTTTGAAGTGACATTACTCTCTCTTCAGATGTTTACTGCTTCGCTCAACACTTCTCATAAGCAGCCATATTTGCCCTGACACAGACAGACCATGCATGTGTCTGATTGGCTAATCCACCTGTCAGTCATGCTCATAATGGTGACCAGACTCACCAGGTGAGGGGTGGGGCCAGGAGAGGGAGGTGAAAAAATGCTTTAAGAGGCCCGCACCTGATGTAAATTTATTATTTTTATATAATTTTATTAATATATTTTCAACAGCAAGTTACATCTGTGTTCCAGACATCATACATGCACGTTTTTTTAAATTGAATCAGGTCAAGACAAATGCTCTTACATCCTGCATCGTGTATAAAAACAGCTAAATAAGAACGTTATTGAGACTGTTAAATATAATCTATACAATCTATGAAACATTTTGTTGTGCATTAACAGAAGCAACTGACAGGGTGACATTGTTTCTCAGAATCATGGGAAATTAAGTGCCTGACACACCCAGGTTGTGTCTGAATGTCCCCCCGAGCCCCTAACCCCTCACCCACTCCACAGGCCACCCCCTTTAGAATCCTCTTTCAGAGATTCAGTCCCTCACTACATCCAGGTCACATTAGTCTGGGTAAAAAAGCTCGAGTGAAGGTAAGAGGCTAACATGAGTGACTTTACACAGTAGATTATTTAAGATTTGGATGTTTTATTCATTATCCAAGTCAACAGTTTAAAAAGCACTTCAATCTGCTCACATTGAGTCGTGTTGTGTCCAGTTTAAGTTTTTTTTTTGACTGCTATGTGTTATTCACTGTAACATAGAACTTATTTAGCTCAGCATGTGATCTTTTATTTCTTTGAAATGCTATAGTCACCCCTCCATTTGCTCTCCAAGTTAAGTCACTCCCTCTTCAGAGCACTATCACAACACAGCATCAGCGTACATCCCACTAATGAAACTACTGCACATCACATCAGGTTTGTCAAGCTGCTGTGTACACTTTTTAACCACGTTAATTCTAACGTGGTCGAAGACGATTTACGGGCAAGGAACGACTTTTTTCAAACACATTAAAGGGACAGTGTGTAAGATTTTTACCCGTTAATTACTGAAATTGAAGATACCCATTCAAAAATACAGTGTTTTCCAAGCCTTTTCACTTCCATCATGAAATCAAAGTATTCTTTTGGACTTAGATATAGTCACATAAAAGGGGGATCTTCCCCATGCAGAGGCAGCCATTTTGAATACGAGAGCCGCAGAAGGACATTTGGGCTCCGCCTTCGGCAAGGCTCGTGGTTTTGGGTAAACAACACAAGCATGCTGCCGGATCAGACGTCGTAATGGATCTAACACGTGTTTTGGACTAAATTGTTTTACTGGATTTTATTCGCTGGATCCTTACGGACAGATTGAGAGCAAGTTTATGGTGAAATACAGAGTTTGACCTGTGCAAAGCATTCTAAGGTAAGCTAACCTTGTTTTGTGCTTTTCTGTATAAAAGCCCCATGTGCTCGGGGAGTGATTGTTTTGCAGGGAAATGAATTGCATAGTCAAAAAGAGGAGACTGTAAGGTTTCATTTGATGTGTAGAGTGTCATGGTACATGACCGGGAATGTGTGTTTTCATGAGAAAAAAAAAACAAAAAAACGGGACCGTGTTTTATTTATACAGTAGCGGCGCGCGGCTCGTGCACAGGTCCCTCGAGGTCTGCCGTAGTTAAAACAGAAAGTGCAATAGCACCATCCACCTATGCACCACGAATCCTACACACTGGGGCTTTAAACTTTCTCTTGACAGTGGTTAGTTTTTACAGTCTCTGCTTGGTTCGATTTCAGTTGTGTCTGACTTTACCAGGCCAGAGTGATACAGGAGTGGAGGACCGGCTCCCAGGACTTGCAGCAGAAATAACCCAGGATCAATGAGCCAGCCTGGGCTGAAATTGAGTCAGGCTCCCCGGAGAGAGGACCAGACTGGACCAGACTAAGTCTAACCTCATCTGCACTCACTGTGTGTGTGTGTGCGTGTGTGTGTGTGTGTGTGTGTGTGTGTGTCTGAAAGATCCACTCAGGGTATTTGTCAAGTTTGTCAAGTTGCTGTGTACAGTTTTGTATCAAGTTTTTTGTGTATTTATGGAGAATTGTTGTGTGGGAGCACAGGTGATGCAGGCTTGTGGATGGAACCTTGTACAGCTCTGAAGGAAAATAAGAGACCACTGCTTACTACTTATAGGTATGTGTTTGGGTAAAAGGAACATTTTTGTTTGAGTCTATAAACTACTGACAACATTTCCCCCAAATTCCAAATAAAAATATCGTTTAGAGCATTTATTTGCAGAAAATGACAAATGGTCAAAATAATAAAAAAGATACATGTTTTCAGACCTCAAACAATGCAAAGAAACAAAATTCATTTTAAAACAACATAATACTAATGTTTACACTTAAGAAGAGTTCAGAAATCAGTATTTGGCGCAATAACCCTTATTTTTAATCACAGCTTTCATGAGTCTTGGCATGCTCTCCACAAGTCTTTCACTTTGTTCTTGGGTGACTTTATTCCACTCCTGGTGCATGCACTGAAGTAGCTCAGCTTTCTTTGTTTGTTTGTGTTGGAATTCAACAGTCGCTGGAATGGAATGGCTGTAATACATGTAGAGATGCTGATTTCAGAAAAAAATGCAGTGGTCTCTTATTTTTTTCCAGAGCTGTACATGCCCTGAAACACAAAGAGACAAAAAAGAGGGGCTGTTTATAGATTCAAACAAAAATGTTCCTTTTGCCCAAACACAAACCTATATGTAGTCAAATCAGAAAAATGATAATTTTGCAGTGGTCTCTTATTTTTTTCCAGAGCTGTACTGTATATGGATGTATGGATGCATGTATGGAGGAGACTTTTCACACACTGTCACTCCACGTCCCCAGAATAGAACCCACAGCCTCTACATGGGGGGGTAAGTGGAGGAGCCTGAGCGCTGCCCCCTGCTGTTTCTTTCATGTAACAAAGAGCGTCTCCAAATGTCAAAGCCGTGGACAGATCGAACCCAAGAACGCCCAAACTCTTCATCAACCGACCTCTGCTGAGGCATACAGCTCCTAATGCAGGGTATGGATCCAGTCTGGAGACGCAGAAGACATGTGGACACAGAGGACATGAGGACATAGAGACACACAGCTCCTAATGCAGATTACGGCTTCAGTCTGGAAGTCAGTTTTATGGAATTATAATACATTTCTGTATCCTCAGAGGTTTGTGCTGTGAAGACTTGTGGTCCCAGAGGAGCAGCCTGCAGAGGGTCCTGTC
Organism: Paratrypauchen microcephalus; assembly: GCA_036785185.1. Classification (NCBI taxonomy): domain Eukaryota; kingdom Metazoa; phylum Chordata; class Actinopteri; order Gobiiformes; family Gobiidae; genus Paratrypauchen; species Paratrypauchen microcephalus. The sequence goes on along the minus strand of JAVJIX010000106.1, from coordinate 3,378,895 downwards.
CCAAAAACAATTCCAATCTCCATTCCTGTCCGCAAGCTGCACGGAGGTGACCTACTTCATATAACTGGCACACCTCTGGACATGTGCATTTAAAATTGAGAAAATAATGTAAGTCTAGTCTGAAGTGTGGCCCAATTGTCATTCCCTGAACAAGAAGAAGTCCTGCTTTTATTTTTACTCATGCTGGTCTATCAGTCAATATCCCTTTATTAACCCCAGAGGGACACTGAGCAGTTCAAGTACAATACGAACAGAAGAGCTCAGTGATAGATCTGGTTCAGTTTAACAGGAGGACTGGTCAGGAAGGGTCAGCAGATGAACGTCAGAGCAGTTTGCGGAGAGGAAGAGCCAAAAGTGTCTCTCCCCTGTGTCCTGCAGCATCACAGCAGCCTCCAGGGGGAGCCAGGTGAACAGGAAAGCCTCTCCTAAGCCTCTCTCTCTCTCACTCTGCTCTGTTGTTTTGGTCGGTGATGAGACGGGAAGTATTTCCTCCGGAAGGTCTTCTGTCGCATTTGGTGTCAAAGTCTGTAATCTTAGGAAACATTCACAGTGAATATAGTTTTATATCATTACATTTCCATGGAGACAAGCAGTCCAAGGCCATCCTCCTGCCAAATAAGAGTCAGGTTTGTGGCGTTGCAAACCTGCCCACAGTAAGGGCACATGTATTTCTGTGTTTTTCAACGCAAAAAGCACACACAAAATTATCTATTTTTGTCTTAAACAGTGTTGCTTTAAAATTCTGCATTATTCTGTACCTAATATAATCCAACGAGGATTGCTCTATTACAGAAAAAAAGTAAAAGTCTGTAGTCTTAGGAAACATTCACAGTGGGTATAGTTTTATATCATTACATTTCCATGGAGACAAGCAGTACAAGGCCATCCTCCTGCCAAATAAGAGTCAGGTTTGTGGTGTTGCAAACCTGCCCACAGTAAGGGCACATTTCTGATTTGTTTTTGTGTGTGTGTTTTTTTCAATGCAACAACACACAAAATTGTCTATTTTTCACTTAAACAGTGTTGCTTTAAAATTCTGCATTATTCTGTACCTAATCTAATCAAACGAGGATAGCTCTATTACAGATCTTTTTCAATCTTTATATTTATTGATTTTCATTCATGTATGACTAACACAGGATTAACCCAGGGCTACGACTGATCTTGAGCATGTTATAATGTTGTAATCTTAAACTAAACCAGGAGTAAATCATGATAAAATCAGGACTAAACCAGAATGTGCCCAGTACTTAAAGGGATAGTGCGTTTATTTTTATGTTAAAGGGATAGTGCTGTTTTTTTTTTATGTTAATCTGTATGGGTTTCCTTCTAAAAGTTACGTGTGTTGACACCGGCTTACCTCTGACAGTCTCAGCTGATCCCGGTTCGGCTCACTTTCTGGAGCCCACGTAAGTAGGTCCGGTAACTTCCCTGGAACATGAAATAAAGCTTGTTTTTCTTCTCAAAACAAAACATTTGTTAGAAAAGTGATATATTTGCGTCCGAAACAGTTGTCAGCGAAACATCCAGCAGCGTATTTCGCATTCGTGTATTGTCTCTCTCCACTCGTATCACTACGCCCATGTTAACTCTATCAGCCTGTTCACTTGTAAACTTCGGCGTAGACATCCGCTGAAGGTGAACAGGCTGATAGAGTTTACATGGGCGTAGTGATACGAGTGGAGAGAGACAATATGCGATTGCTAAGTACACTACTGGATGTTTCGTGGACAACTGTTTCGGAGGCAAGTATATCACCTTTCGGACAAATGTTTTGTTTTGAGAAGAAAAACAAGCTTTATTTCATGTTCCAGGGAAGTTACCGGACCTACTTACATGGGCTCCAGAACGCGAGCCGAACCGGGATCAGCTGAGACTGTCAGAGGTAAGCCGGTGTCAACACACGTAACTTTTAGAAGGAAACCCATACAGATTAACATAAAAAAAACTGCACTATCTTTAACCAGTTTAAACCAGGACTGACTCTGACCATGCAATCTTTGTAAGTATCAGACAAGAAGGACTATCTCAGAATGAACCAGTACTAATGCTGTTTTTAAGCATGGTCTTCTCTAATCTATAACAAAATATAGGACAAAATCATCCTAAAACCAGGTATAATCCTGCATTAAACCTGGATTAAACCTAAGACTAAACTATGCCTAAACCAAAGAACCAATCTTCATAGAGACTTCATAGATAAACCAAGAATAAAACCAGTTCTAAAGATGGTCCTAACATGGTCTAAAGATGGTATTAACATTCAAGATTCAAGATTCAAGATTCAAAGCTTTTATTGTCATATGCACAGTAAAGAAACATTTTCCAGTTTCCCTGTACAATGAAATTCTTATTTTGCTGCCCACTCTGGATGCCAAGAGCATGCAAAAAATTAAAATAGATAAATAAGATAAATAGAAGCCTGTAAGAAAATATAATCAAATAGAAACAATCTAGGTCAGGGGTGGGCAAAGTTTATGACTCGTGGGCCACAAAAGGTTCTAAAATTTGACAGAAGGGCCGGACCAGGAGCAGCTGGATTTAGTGTTTTGGTAAAAACACTAAAAATACGAAGACCTTTATTTGTTTAAAATCATGCTGATGGCCAGTAAGGAAGTTGTAACTAGGAACTGGCTAAAAGTGACTCATTGGAACTGAAACAATGGATTGAAATAATTGAGGAAATTTATTTGATGGAAAGAATGACTCATTATTGAAGGTGGGCAAATTTGAGAAAAGTTGGTCTAAATGGATAGACTATAAGAACAAGAGAAATATATAGGTTTTTTTTTCCTTTTTGTTTGCTTGTTTGTTTTTTCTGTAGAACCCTACAGATTTGGCTATGTTCTATACCTCTGTTTTTGAAAAAGCATAAATAAAAAGTAAAAAAAAAACAACTATAAATAACATGGGATATGTAGAAAACATGTGCTTTATTTCAATTAAAAATGAACAAAAACATTACAAGAAAATGTCCATCTTTCAAATTCTACTGTATTTAGCTTTTTATTGAAATGACTCTTAAAACACAGAAACTTTTATTAATAAAATACAGCTTTTTTTTTTTTTTTTTAATTACTAATAGTTTTAAAGTACTGAAAGTTCTGAGTAAACGTGGAGCAAAACGCCGCACCTCAACAAAGGTCAATGTATGTAGTGCGTCAGCTGTTGGAAAACGCCAGAATTGCAGGGAAATTAAAACATTAAAACATTAACAAGGTTTATTAATATAATTTCTTCAAGTTCGGCGGGCCGGATTAAGAAGCTTAACGGGCCGCATATGGCCCCCGGGCCGTAGTTTGCCCTTGCCTGATCTAGGTGGTATGTACATATTTACAGATAATGTGCAACATTAGTTTTATGTGCAACTGTCGGTAGTAACATGGTATAAACAGTGACTAAATCAGGACTAAACCATAAATAAACACTCTTATAATTCCCCTGTTTGTGATGAAGACATAATAACAACATAATACCATGATTTAAAGCTCTACAGAAGCCAGTGTAGCAGAAAACACAGGTCTAAGTGTTCCTTTACAGTAAGGAGATGATCCAGCCCACACACCCTTTCATGCTGAGCTTAACGTAAACTAGTGTGGCCTGGTCTGGTCTGGCCTGAGGGGGGCTTTGTGTGGGACTAATGGAGCACGTGTCAGGGCCAAAGCGCTCTCCCCTCCACATAAAAGAAGCATATGTGTCTTTCACGGGCCGCGGGGCATTCAAGTGCGTGCTGTTTCTCTGGACAAAAGGACGTCATTACAGGACCAGGGGCACAGTGAAGACTGACTGAGCTCAAGGACACATGTTATGCAGGATTTGTACGGCTGTTAGACTTTAAACTCTCTTGAGAAGCAGTCGTTTCCATGGAAATCGGGGCGTGGACCAAGTGTGCAAACATGCACGCTTCGCACACTCAAAAGCCCCAGCATGCACAGCGCGGCAGGATATATGACTACAAAGATGGACTCACCAGCAACATCGCCATGTGACAGTTGCGACTTCACTATAAAATGTGTGTACTGGTTCACCTCACCTACAACTATGCTACATGAAACTCTTCATAAACTACACTAAACATGTGTGACGGTAGCCGTAACAGCATAGTTCACGGCACCTGTATTACCGTTCACATGCTTTTTCCCTTACACTTCTATATTTCCTTTGCTGTTGTAATGCTGGATATTCTACAGTGTAGCCATGTCCCAATTCCAAGTATTACTAGTCACAATAGAATAATATTTTTTGTCTTTAGGGAACAAGGAGCAGACCACCCGGCTCATTGAGCTGAGGCGGGACCTGTTCCATTTCGCAGACGGCCATGCGATCCACGGACTGCACTCAGGGCTGAGCAAGTATGCACCGCCTCGACTGCAGGCTGAGACCACACTCCGAACCGTGCACTCGCTGAATTGGGAAACGGCTAATATGTTGATGTAAGCATGCAGTCAGGCCTGGACTGGTAATCGGGCATACCGGGCATTTTCCCGGTGGGCCGACAGTTCTAGGGGCCGATGCTGTTGGTTTTTTACTTAGAGACCAGCCCATAATTTAGAGGCGGCCCATTGGTCCATCTTCAATATCGACAGTGAACGAAACCAATCAGGATATAGAAGATTACAAGAGCGGTCCCACCCCTTTCTCTGCACTGATCCCCCGTCAGTTTCAGTGTTGAGCGTGGAAACATGAGCCGTTTCCCAATTCAGCGAGTGCACGGTTCGGAGTGTGGTCTCAGTCTGCAGTCGAGGCGGTGCATACTCGCTCAGCCCTGAGTGCAGTCCGTGGATCACATGGGCGTCTGTGAAATGGAACAAGTCCCACCTCAGCTCAGTGAGCCGGGTGGTCTGCTCCTTGTTCCATAAAGACCAAAATATGGCCTGCACAATTGCGCGCATCTTAGAGTAAATGTTGGACATGGCTACACTGTAGAATATCCAGCATTACAACAGTAAAGGAAATATAGAAGTGTAAGGGGAAAAAGCATGTGAACGGTAATACAGGTGCCGTGAACTATGCCGTTATGGCTACCGTCACACATGTTTAGCGTAGGCTAAACATGAGGCTGCTTTGATTTTAGGAAAAATGTTTTGAGTGGCGATTTTTTGTTTTAATTTTCAAATCTAGGCCTAGGCCTACATGAAATTCTGTATCCATTGAACAATTTATTATAATAATAATAATAATAATAATAATAATAATTATTATTATTATTATTATTATTATTATTATTATTATTATTATTATTATTATTATTATTATTATTTCATTTTTAAAAAAAAAGGGCAGCGTCAGTCCAGGAGGGCACAGGGGCAGTTGTCCGGGCAACCTGAGCAACCCTCCTGTGCACGTCCCTGCTCCAGTCACTTACAGAGGGAGAAACTGGCCTGGGACCAAATTTACTTTACCGACACCTGCTGATGTCACTGATGACGTCAGTGCCTCACCAGCCATGACCCTCACTGCACGTCACTGGTGTATAGTACTGTTTATAAAGTGTATATATTGTATAAAGTATATAATGAAAAAAACAAAACAAAAAAAACCAACAACCATTATTTAGAAAATAATTTATTTTTTTTCCTCACCAATACTATACAGACTGATACCTAGTTTTAGGAATTTTAGGAAAGTAAATGTACTTAGTAGTAGTAGTAGTAGTAGTACTTTAAACTAAATGAAAGAGTAACTGTTCCAGAATGCAGTTACTCCAGATTAGAACTCTGAATGTGTATTTTTGGTACAGTTATTTAGTTAGTGGGTTTAATCTGTAACCAAACCAAAACCAATCCAGGACTAAACCATGCCCTCCTCCTGGGCATGTCTCTCCTCCTCTTCTCTCCACAGACCCGACCTTCTCTCCGTAAGTGCCTGATCCATACCAGAGGGACTGTATTGATCACTGTCTGAAAAGAGCAGAAAAGACACCGCGGGACCTCCACTCTCTGTCTGTCCAGCATTGATCCAGGACTGTTCCTCACAGGTCAGAGGTCAAGGGACATCGCTAGCCTCTGTCCCTGATGGATGGACCTGGACGCATCAGTCTGATGGGATACGAGTGCTTATGGACACTGATGAGCTTCATTAGGAGAAGACCGGTCAGACAGAGCCAGCGTCCATCCATCACTGTTACCATGGAGGTCACGCAGACGGTGGTCCAGTGTAATGAGGGTCTATAGAGCTCTGGAGAAGATGTCACGCAATCACAGCATGCACCACCCAACTGCAAACTGGCAGGTGACGTCCTTAATGTACAAAATCCAGTCTCTGTGAATGCTGTGGATGCCCTGGCAGCCAAACATGGGCAGTTTAAATTCCTCCAAAAATGCATTATATGTTCTACAGGAGAATTGTTTCTGGGACCCTCCAGGAATTCGCGATGTTGCGATTTGCAACTTCAACGCAACTTCAGCCAATCCCCGCGAATTCAGGGCGGTGTTGCAATTTTGACCAATCACAGCAACTTTCCCGCAATTTTTACCAATTTTGACCAGTCATCGGCGACGTATTGAACTCACGTCGACCAACTTCCTTCTGCCTTACTTCCGTGTGACGAAACAAAACTGCGGCCATGTCCCCAGTTCGGAGCGTGGTTTGAAGGGGGCTCAGACTGCAGTCAAGGTGGTGCACTTGCTCAGCCCTGAGTGCACTCCGCAGACCGCATGGCCGTCTGCGAAATGCGTCAGGTCTCGCAACTACAGAAAGCAGCCGCCGACTCCATTTTCTCCCGTAGAAGAAGTAGCGCGCGGTGCATGTGGCGCGAAGCGTGCTTTTTCACGCGCTTGGTCCACGCCCCGATTTCCATGGAAACGACTGCGGTCTGCGAAGGCGTGTTAACTGCGCATGGGACAAAAAAGAAATGACGCACATGCCCTTAAAACCACGCTCCGAACTGTGCACTCTGGGAATTGGGACACGGCTTCTAATGGCAAAGAAACATGTTTGCGGCCAGCCAGAAAATAACCCACAAAAATAACAGCAAAAGACCGGGCAAAACAGTTCCCCTCCTAGTAGTAATTTATTTTCGATGTTGGTAAGGTTGTTTTAGGACCATATCTGTGATCTCTGTGTCTTTGTATTATTCTTTGTCAGTAATAACTCAGTATTCAAAATATTACTCAATTTTAATTATAAAAAGGGAAAATCACAACTATTTATCGCAACTTTCACTTCCTCCTGCAACAAAATGGCAACAAAAACCTTAAAAGCACCGCAACTTTCATCGCAACTTTTTGGAAAAGCTCCCGTAAATTCATTACCTGGCCAGCCAAATGATATCTCTCTGTATTTGCTACAGCGAGATACCATTTGGACACCCTCGCTCCACCCTCGCTCCCCCGGTTAACAACGGACTCCGCGATTCTGATTCGTTCAAAGATGGTGACGTCAGTGCACCCGCCTTTGCCCGCAACGTCATTCTTAAGCAGCAGACGTTTCTCCTCAGTTTTGAATCAAGATGGCGCATCGTACTGTAAAATTGGTCTTAAATGACCTAAAACACATCAATTCCTTAAAACCACAGCAGCTGACAGCTCTAGAGGCCTTTCTTTTCTTTCTTTTCTTTTGTTTGATTGGTTCACGTCGCTGTCCGTTAATTGTTCTCTGATTGGTTCACTTAGCTGTCTGTCTACGCGCGACGGGAGCGCATTCTGGACCAAGCATTACCAGACTCACCGCTGGTACAGCGATGAGTCATGGATTCTTCCAGGCAAGTAAATTCAGGCATTTTAGCCCACAACAATCACAAAAAATGCCCGCGAAATCCTGGGGGGTCTGAATAACTGGAGCCGCCACTCGTCGATCTCTTATGAGGACAGAGGGTTAGAGACATCAGAGACATTAAAGACATCATATTCACTGAAGCTCAAAGGCAAATAACTTTATACAGAAGATTACAGCAACCAGCGTGAATGATGTGAAATAAAACTATAAAGATTTTTTTTGATAAGAAAACCTTATTATAGCTGCATGGTTAGAAGTAAATCAAGTCTTATATTAATTAAGGATGACATATTGTAGAAACTGGAATTCCACAGCTTTTAATAGTAATACTTCTCACTGACCCTCTGAAGTTGTATTTAGATTGATTTGTGCATTTTTGAGTAATCTTTATTCTCCTGCATTCAAGACGCCATTGCTCTAATCCACCTCCACCGGTACACGCCCACTGTGACTAACTTTGTTCTCCAGTTTTATTTTCTTAATCAGCATTATAAGAAGGATATGTCAGTGTTGCATAGTCATTTTGGCACAAATACAAACTTCTGCTTACTAATTGGCTACACAAAGGCCTTGGACTCTTTATGTTCGCTATGTTTTATGACAGGTGTTAAGTCAATCCTATTAAATGCAGGAAACTGCTGTTTTATCTGTTTCATATTTAAATTAGTCCTGTCATGGTAACCACAATATTGCCATACCGTGATATTCAAAATTAAACTACATGAGGGCGCAACCAATTGCGATTGTCATAATTTTGCGTTTAATGTGACCTTATTATAAATATTAAGTACTGTAAACAGTCAACAATCAAAAGTTAATAAAATATAAAAAAAAATTTTTTTTTAATGTATTTGTGTTGCTTTCCATTATATATGGGTGTCTATTGGGCAAAAAGTGTGGGAACGGGGAACAAACAAACAGCCAATCATGCACAGATACATTATAAAGAAAATAATTTTTGGCTTTGGCATTTGGCATTCAGCGGAATGAAAATGAACAGTCAGCAAATTTGTATCAGGCTGTGTGTAAGATCTGAGGACTTCATTGAAGTGGAATAATACCTCCAACATAAGGGCGCATCTGTTTACATACCGTCCAGCAGCAGTGGCCCGACTGCCCAAGCCAATGTCATCCTCTTGTCGTGGAGCAGCCCCCTAGGTGCCAGCTGACAGCTGGGAGTGGCTGAAACATTTGCTTCAGCAACGTACAACCGGTTTCTAGAGCTTTGAGGAGGTCAATATGACAGTTCAAACAGAATGAGCTGCCCTGTAAGACTTTTTCTCAGAATCGGCTGTCCTGCTAATGTATGAGAGAGTTAAGGGCTTGGTCAAAAATGAACTGAAATATGCCCGCCACTTTTCCACAACAACGGATTTGTGGTCAAGTATTAACATGACTCCATAGGCCTACATGAGTCTGACCGTGCACAATCTGACAGAGGACTGGAACCTGAAGTCCCGCACCACCAAACAGTGTTTACGCCCCAAAATCATACCGCTGAAAGTGGTCCCTGGTCCCACAATGGGATGAATATCGTGTCTGCAGTGAAAAAAAAAAAAAACTGGACTGGCAAGGGGAAACTGCTTTGGCCACAACCTGCATAGCGGTAGCCAATGGCATTTCAAGCACAAAAGAGCACACAGTATAGGTGTGCGTCATACCCTGATCAGCGCATTCTCCCAAAGCTGGCTGAAAAGAAGAAAACTCCCACAACGAGCTCTCACACTGGTGAGAAGAAAAACTATGACTCCTGCTGTGGTCTTGACACATTGTAATTTTTTGCTAGACCCTGACTGCGTGCACATGGGAAACTCCAAACCGATTGCAAAGTGATTGGGGTCGTAACGGCTGCATGTGCACAGGGATTGGCTTGGATTGGGATTGGTTTGCCCCATCCCCCAGGAACCCCTGGCCTAGGCCGATAGCAAACCACTTGGCGTCATGTGAACGATTTCGTATTGGATTAGCATACTGCGCATGGGCGCCAGGAATGTCAGGAATTTCACCCAGAAGTTGTAAGAGTGGTAGGGGGTGCCTCTCAGTACCAAGTACCAATTGTTGTTTCAGAAGAAAACATGGCTGCGAAGAAATCAACAAGCACGCACTACTGGACAGACTAAGAAACTGGGTTCATACTGCACCAGGTGCGAGAGATAAACATTTAAAACTTTATGGACGGACGGCGCACAAGAAACGCTAGTCTTTATCAGAAGATAGCGTTGAAAATGGAGCAGGCAGGTTTTGTTCGGACGCCTGAGCAAATCAAAATCAAATGGAAAAACGCCAGGGCGGCGTATGCCACGGCAAGAAAGAACAACGGGAGAGCGGTCAAGACCGTACAACTTGCCCACATTACGAGAGCGTTCTTCACGGCACCAACAAGTCCCATCTTCCACCATTTCGGGACTATGGACATAACGTAGAATCGAAACGCGTTGTTTGCTCAAAGCCTGATAAAGGAATAAGAGTATGCGGTAACTTAGTATCAGAAGAGTGTTTTTTTTAAACTGTTGTATAACTTAAATATTAAAAATGTAAATATTAAAATCAGTGTGGAAATTTTTCACTCAGACAGGACAAAACAGAGTGGAAGAGACAACAGAATATAAGCTAAGCATTACAAAGACATACAAAATGAAAGTGTGGTTGTGTAATTTTCCCCAAACCTTACATAAATGAACGATAAACCCATAGCTACAAATTCAATGCCTTTATTTGTGGCACAAAAGATGCACGCAACAAAAAACAGCAAGGCAGAACATGATTAAAACATCTGCGGTATAGCTCCCAATCCTCGTAGTTTTCGTTGTCCTCGATTGCTTGTAATTTCAAACGCCGACAACACAGTTCGTGTCGTATTAAAGAAACCAAAAACGCTGTTTTGTCGTTCATACGAACAACCTAACTGCAGAATGCACAACAAGTACGCCACTGCCGCTCTGTCAAACTCCTCGAAAAGCCATTGCAGTATACTGCCAGATAGCTGTGTTGTGTTGTGTTTTTAGTAGCCATCACCCGTAAGTAGTTGGACTACAGCGCCACATAGCGTTGCGGAGCGTGCCAGGTCGCTGACCTGAATCTGATTGCGAGACATGCATGTGCACTCGGATTGGACGACAGACCACCCGCCGAGCAAGTGTGAAAAAACCAACCCAATCCTGATCCAATCCTACCATGTGCACGCAGTCCCGGTGGTGGGTGGCCATAAGTTAAGTTAAGTTTATTAAGTAATTGCAATAAACAAGTTTATTTTAGTCAGCTCCTTTATGTGTCCAACAACCATTATGAAAAGACGAACACATCCTGTGCGTATTTGCCAGAATACCCTATGTAGCACGTTTAAACAAACACACACTCACGCGTCTTGAATAAAACCTTTGGGTAATACATTTTCACTAACAAAATAATTTAAAGGCATTTTTCTGTAGTTACTTTTGCATGCGTGGTCTGGGTTCAATCCCCAGGTCGCCTGGGCCTTTCTGTGCGGAGTTTGCATGTTCTCCCCGTGTCTGGGTGGGTTTCCTCCGGGCACTCCGGTTTCCCCCATCAACCCAAAACATGCGCCATAGGTAAAATCCTCCAGCTTAGGTCCTGACCAAACCGAAGCAAGAAAACTCCACACAGAACGGGATCGAACCCGGAACCTTCTTGCTGTGAAGCATGAGCGCTAGCCACTCAGCCACCGTGCCGCCTGTCGGACAGGACCACCAGAGACAGAGACGGAGCTCATACACTATTTGCAAGAGGAGGCGGTAGATACCAATTTCAATCCACTTACCCGGTGGTGTGATAATCAGGCATGGTTTCCCCTCCTTGGTCAGCTTACCCACAAGTATATGTGCATCTGTGCCACGAGCACGCCATCGGAGCACGTTTTCAGTGCAGCGGGAAATATTGTTCGCCCACTTCGTGCCTCTCACGTCCCACTTGAAGTGAATATAGTGTTTTTTCTTGCGAGCAACAAGGACCTGATTGACGCATGAATAGATTTTACTTCAGCTGTTGTTGTTATGTTACATTGAATGTAAATAAAACTAAATAGCGTCTCTCATTTACTTATTTCTTTGTACACTTTATTAGATGTGTTGTATTTGAATGTGGCCATATGGCTTAATTATTATACTCTCAATACCTCACACCGCGGTGTGGAGATGCATAAAAAGGGGAAAATTCCATAACCGTGACTCCTAATTTAAATGAAGCCGTTCAAACAAAAGAGAGCTCAGAGCGGACTCCTCTGTGAACAGCTTTACCACAGCACAGAGTGAATGCATGTTTGAATGTCCATAACTAAAGGAGGCAGACAAAGGTTCAAACCCCAGGCAGTGTCTGGTGTCACAGTGCTCCATATGGTGTAGGAGGAGGTCATGATGTGTCTTGCCCAAGGACATAGAAACAGAACAAGGGAAAACAAAGAGGTTATAAATGTGATGTAAGTGGGAATGTGTACTGTATATGATACATTGGACTGTTGTGTTACAGCCAGTGCGTGGAAATCTACCAAATGAACATAAATAAGTTCAAAAGCATTTCAATCGTATGGGGGATTCACTGTTAACACTTAAAATATGCAGTCCACCATGTTTTTAAAATGCTTTATACATCAAAAACAAGGCATATCTATTTCACTTTTGTTCTGGATGCTCGGAGTCCTCCCTCCTTTTACTCCCCATGCTAAGTCAATCCCCCTTCCACACTGCAATCACATTAAAATCAGCGTGCATCCTGTTGAAATGAAATTACTGCACATCGCACCAGGTCTGTCAAGTTCTTGTGTACAGTTTTGTATCATCCATCCATCCATCTTCTTCTGCCTACTCCATTTCTGGGTCACGGGGGCAGCAGTCCAAGCAGCTCTGCCGCTCAGAACACAATGCACCAGCCTACATGGATTCTCCCGCGGGTGGTGGGTCCACAGGAGGACAGATTTGTATCATGTTTTTGTATATTTATGGAGAATTGTTATGTGGGAACATGAGTGACGTAGACTTGTGGGCGGAGCCTTGTACATAACCTAACCATAGTCACGATCAGTGTAACCGTGGCCCTTCTGGGGACTGCTATTACGAATGAGCCTCAGCTTTAAACACTGCAATAAATGCATCAGATCATTGTTCATTTATCTTGTGTCTGTCCCTATTCAAATAAACAATAAATAAATAAAGGAGGGTTAGAGTACGACGCAAGGGAGATCCCTACATTACTCAAACATGCATGGATGAAATGCAAAACTTCTGGACTCATGACTCACAATGTCTGTTTAATCTAATTTATTTTAAACTTATTGCTGTGTGATAAAATAAGTTATGATGCTGAATTAACAGAACATTCACTCATACCTGATCGATACACCTAGCCCCACCCCTGGGACATCCACTCATATGTGATCGATACACCTAACCCCACCCCCGGGACATCCACTCATACCTGATCGATACACCTAGCCCCGCCCCCGGGACATCCACTCATACCTGATCGATACACCTAACCCCACCCCCGGGACATCCACTCATACCTGAGCGATACACCTAGCCCCACCCCCGGGACATCCACTCATACCTGAGCGATACACCTAGCCCCACCCCCGGGACATCCACTCATACCTGAGCGATACACCTAGCCCCACCCCCGGGACATCCACTCATACCTGAGCGATACACCTAGCCCCACCCCCGGGACATCCACTCATACCTGATCGATACACCTAGCCCCACCCCCGGGACATCCACTCATACCTGATCGATACACTTAGCCACGCCCCCGGGACATCCACTCATACCTGATCGATACACCTAGCCCCACCCCCAGGACATCCACTCATACCTGATCGATACACTTAGCCACGCCCCCGGGACATCCACTCATACCTGATTGATACACCTAGCCCCGCCCCCCAGGCGAGCCTGAAATCTGCTGAAATTCTTCGAGACACTGACATGATCCCAGACAGGACAGCGGCTCTTTCTGCAGGAGACAGTAGGGCGTCAAGTGACGTCGTCTGATAATTCCTCAATACCTGAATACATTCAGGTTTAATGCCATAATGTGGAATATTCTGTACAAAGCAATGGCATCTCCATGGAAACAAGCAAGTGACTCCCACCCAAAAATTTACACAGCAACTCTGAATGAAGAATTGTACTGAATGTCAGAAAAAAATTCAGAAAAATGTAAAAAGCAGTTGTTAGTTGTGTGTGTGTTTTGCGTCCAGGCCGTGCAGTGATGTAACGTGTGTGTGGTAAACATGTCTTAGCCGTGTTCAGGGTCACGTGACTGGAGCGTGCCCGCCAGTGGATCACATGACAAGCGTTGCCGTGGCAGTGGCAGGAGCAGGTGGCCGGTCGTCAAACAGATGAAGAGACAGGCGGCGAAGGAGAAAGAACTGAGAACGCACTCGCTCCACTCCTCCACACATACGCACACACATACACACACACACACACATGCTCCGCACACACGCTCCACACACACACGCTCCACACACACACACGCTCCGCACACACGCTCCGCACACACATGCACCCGCACACACGCTCCGCACACACATGCACAAACACACACACGCACACATACACAGTCATACACGCACACAATCATACACACACACACAAACACACATACACACACACGCACACACACACACACATACACAGTCATACACGCACACAATCATACACACACACAAACACACACACACACGCACACACACACACACACATACACAGTCATACACGCACACAATCATACACACACACACACACATACACACACAAACACACACACTGGCTCGGTGTCCCTGTCTGTTCATTGAGGACTGCAGAGGAAATGATCAATAATCAATAGTGTGTGTTCATGTTCACACTGAGGAGTTCAGATGGAGGCATGATCTATAGATCTATACATCTGTAGAACTCTTTGTCAGTGGGACAGATTTGTGAGGCTGTTTAGCCACGACTAGTGATACAGGGGCCCCTGGGGTCCACCTGTGGGCCCCACGGTTTGGGCAGGTCACACAGTTCAACAGGAGGAAGTACAGTGGTGGGTTCAGGTCCAAACGCTCCTCCTCTTTGGCTTAAAAGATCTATATTATACACAAATGACTCTTTTAGATTTTAGCCATGTTAAAATCTTGTTGTGTCGTCAAAAACATAATCTCTAGTTCAGGGGTCGGCAACCTTTACCACTCAAAGAGCCAATTGGACCCGTTTCACACAGTAAAGAAAACACTGGGAGCCACAAAACCCTTTTGAAATTTAAAATGAAATAACACTGCATATAACGGATTTTTTTTGCCTTTGTTCCATAGAATTACATTTTGAAAATAAATGAACTAAAATAAAATACATTTTAATTAAATACAGCGGTCTCTCGCTATATCGTGCTTCAGTTTTCGCGGCCTCGCTGTTTCACGGATTTTTTTACTCCAATTTTTTAAAATAGTGTTTCAACGCGCATTCCTGCGTCCTGATTGGCTAAGGGACTGTAGACCTTTGTCGATTCGTCAGTCTTTCTCCTCCGTGTCTCCTGTATAGGATGCGTTCAATTTGCCAGATTTATATAAATGTTCGATCGCAGTGTGACTCTGAAGTGCTGTATGTTTGCAAGTTTTCTCCCCGACAAAACTCGCCACAGCGAAGCGGCGCCAGGACGAAGAGGCTCGGTCATAAGAACTGTGAAATACACACGAAACGCACTTTGGTTTCGTTCTATAATACTGCGCTTTTTGTTGAAAATCTACGAACGTTTGAGTGTTTAAACAAGAGAGAAATGTGAGAAAATGTCATGTTATTTTTCAGGTTAACGTCTCTTTTTACCTTTAATTCGTTGGTATTCTGTATGTGTGTTTTTGTAGTTGTGCGACCATTGTTGGTATTTTTTGTACTTACCATTGCTGGTATGTTTACTTGTTGCGGTCTTTAAATGTTCCTGATAGAAACACATGTGTAATTTATTGTCCCTGATCAAAAGTTGTTGTTGTTTTTTTTGTACAAGAATGGAATTTGCCATTGTTTTATTTTGTTTTTGTGTTTTTCAACTGAACTGACAACAAAGCTAAATCAATAATTTAAGTTACTGTATGTTTTGGAAGACAGGGGTGGGATTGAATAAGTGTTCTTCTTCCCACTCCTTTTCGAGTAAAAAAGTGAATGTATTTGACTGTATATTGGTTACATGTATTGATTTCCTTGTGTTGACCTACTCGAAATGAATAAATAAATGAAAAATGGAATGAAATGAAATTCAGATTGCCAATTCCAGGTGTGAAATTATACAATTGATTCTAGTGAAGGTTTATGGAGTTTAAAAACACAGTGGAGCATTTTTTTGTATCACCACATAACATCACAACAAACTAACTCTAACGTGGCTCAAAACTCTGAAAACTCCAGTTTGCAGAATAGATTTTTTCCCCCCTTATTTAGCCCAAATGTGTCTTGCTCCAGAAAAGATATAACCTATATGCAGCTGTTGAGCTCAGAACAGGGCCAGTGTGTCCTGTCTGCACCTGATTAGAAACATTTCATTGTCTGAGAATCAGTACATAGTTGGTGCTAGTTCTGGTTATCTTTACCTCGGTGGAAAAACTCCGCTCTGGTCACTATGAAATGCTTTTAAGGGTCATTCCAGAATTGGAGGACATTTTGGTTATAAAATTCTAGAAAAATAAACCTAAAAAAA
>JAVJIX010000106.1:3347500-3357500 GCA_036785185.1 Paratrypauchen microcephalus | reverse complement strand
GTGCTTTGGAATGTGTGATCTGTGATCTGTGCAGATGCTGTTGAGGTGTCAGGAAGGGAAGTCTCCAAGCTGATAGGAGGAGTGGGCGTGTCTGGTGGCAGAGCAGGAGAAAGCAAGGAGGAGCAGCCAGAAACCTGATACGACATCTGATACATGTTTTGCATATTTATTATTTGTGGGGGATATTGATCTGGGTCTGAGGTAGAAGGGGCAGTCACTTTTTTGTAAGCACTGGGTAAGACGTATGTAGGCGTACGCACCAGGGCAGGAATTCGGACCCAGAGCTCTGCATTAGAAATATTGTTAGGGAAATAAACTTTTGGAAAATTTGAACCTTTTTGAATCTTGGTCATCTCTTGATAAGAACACGCGATATACAACAACGTCTCCCTTGGGAGGTGTTCCGGGAATGTCCCACTGGGAGGAGGCCCCGAGGAAGACCCAGGACACGCTGGTGGGACTATGTCTCTCGGCTGGCCTGGGAGCGCCTTGGGGTTCCCCTGGAGGAGCTGGAGGAAGTATCTGGGGTGAAGGAAATCTGGGAGTCCCCGCTTAGACTGTTCCGCCCGTGACTCGGCCCCGGATAAGAGGAAGAAAACAGATGGATTTTAAGTTCAAAAAGTTATTTTTCTTATCTTAAGTGTAGCAAGATGTGTTTTTATATTTTAAGTACTAAAAGTCTTGTTCCATTAGTAGATAATTTACTTGTCAAGTGAAATGGACTCAAATCATGATAAAACTTTCTTAATTCAAGTTATCGTAACTTGGCTAGATTTTAGTTTTTGCAGTGCACCTGCTTGTCTCCATGGAGATAGTTAACTTTAATGCCCTACTATGGAATATCCACAGAGACAGGCGTTGTAGCAAGAGCAAATGTTACCTAGTCTGCTGTATTTTCAACACCCAATGATGATTTTGTTTTGGTCAGACACTGATTATGGAGATGTTTTTAAAGGTGCACTATGTAACTTTTCCTGTGGCAGGTCTGGGAAAAGCTTGTCTCCATGGAGATGTAGGTTATGTTACTGTGATTTTCTGTGATACAGGACCCCATTCATAAGTCCACTCGTTTAAGATGAGTTTGTGGGTTTGGCTGTTGCTGCGGATCGTGTAGTGGGGCGGCAGTAGCTCAGTTGGTAGAGCGTCTACTGATCCAGGAGTTGGCAGTTCGTATCCCGCTCTTGACAGGTTGACCGTGTGTGATCCCAGCTCCCACAGATGAATGCTGCCGTTGTGTCCTTGGGCAAGACAATCAACCCCACCTCGCCCCCCAGTGTCTGCGGACACTGGTAGCCCCCATGGCAGAAGTACATCCAGGCCAGTTGTGACGTGGGCCGTCCTCCCGCGGGAGAATTCATGGGGGCTGGTGCATTGTGTTCTGGGCGACCCAGAAATGGAGAGGCGGAAGAAGATGGATGGTTAAACAACACAAAATGCACAATAACATTTCCACGTCTGTCACCTGGGGCTGTCCTCACATCCTCCTGCTCTCTGGGTGCAGGCCTGGTTTAGACCTTCACTGGACACTCTACCGTTTTGTGAGTTTATTTGATTTTTTTTCACCAGTGGATGGCAGATGTGAAACCTGACCACCTGACCCCTCCCTCACCTGACCCCGCCCTCACCTGACCCCGCCCTCACCTGACCCCGCCCTCACCTGACCCCTCCCTCACCTGGCCCCGCCCTCACCTGACCCTCCCTCACCTGGCCTCTCCTTCACCTGACCCCTCCCTCACCTGACCCCGCCCTCACCTGACCCCTCCCTCACCTGATCCCTCCCTCACCTGGCCCCTTCCTCACTGGGCCCCTCCCTCACCTGACCCCTCCCTCACCTGACCCCATCCTCTCCTGACCCCTCCCTCACCTGGCCCCTCCCTCACCTGACCCCTCCCTCACCTGGCCTCTCCTTCACCTGACCCCTCCCTCACCTGACCCCGCCCTCACCTTACCCCTCCCTCAGCTGACCCCTCCCTCACCTGATCCCTCCCTCACCTGGCCCCTTCCTCACTGGGCCCCTCCCTCACCTGACCCCTCCCTCACCTGACCCCATCCTCTCCTGACCCCTCCCTCAACTGGCCCCTCCCTCACCTGACCCCTCCCTCACCTGACCCCTCCCTCACCTGACCCCGCCCTCACCTGACCCCTCCCTCATCTGGCCTCTCCTTCACTTGACCCCTCCCTCACCTGACCCCGCCCTCACCTTACCCCTCCCTCAGCTGACCCCTCCCTCACCTGATCCCTCCCTCACCTGGCCCCTCCCTCACCTGACCCCTCCCTCACCTGACCCCATCCTCTCCTGACCCCTCCCTCACCTGGCCCCTCCCTCACCTGACCCCTCCCTCACCTGACCCCGCCCTCACCTGGCCCCTCCCTCACCAGGCTATGACCTGGTTCAGGTCATATCCTGTAGATAGAAGTGGACTGAGTGAGTGCGACAAACAGCGTTCGGCTTCAAACGAAGTTCATCCGAGCGTGAGTATCATAGCAACCAAAGAGCCAATCAGCAGTGAGGCTGTTGAAGGTAAGCCCCCTTCCTTCCCACACCACTGATTTGGCAAGAGGTTAAAGCCTTAATCTCTCAATTACCACATTGGTTGTTTTTCATTTTCTGATTTTGGTTTTAAAAACTAAAATAAATGTAACATCCAGGTTTTCTGTTATGATTTGAGATCGGGAAACAGATGTGAGGTGCACGTACATATGGAACAGTCCAGTCTGTTATTTACGCCAAACCCTCTGGAGCTGTAGGAGAGACGGGCATGTTCAGGTGAGGTCGATTATTGTGTGATGCTCATGTTTGGCCTCTGCTCTGACACACTCACAGTTTATAGTTTAGGTCATAAATCGACACAAGTGCAAAAGAACACACTCACATGTTTCTATGGCAACACAAAGTCAACCTTTAGCTTATAATTCAAACAGGAAACGAGACACGAAAACAGACCCAGGTGTCACAACAACAAATGAGAATATTTCTTTGCCCTTAGAAAAATGTAAATAATGAAATGTGAACGAGTGAGTGTGGCAGTAGTTCGGCCCCTCTCTCTGTAACTGCTGCTGTGAGCATCGTCGTTTACGTCTCAAAATGTTCGTATTATCCCGCTCTACATGATCCTGGTGTTTTTATGTCACTATTTTGTCCGTCAAAAAAAATCCTTCATTGGAGCCCAACTCTATGAGTGACGTCACACTCGCTTAGTCCACTTCTTTACACAGTTTATGACCGTAACACAGGAGCATGTTCAGTGGAGTGTTTACAGAGAGGTTCATAAATATGCACTCTCTGAAATAAATACATAAATACTATAGTGTTAGTGTAAATAATCTAATTAATAAATGAATAAATAAATAAATAAATACAGCTCCGGAAAGAAATAAGAGACCGCTGAAATCAGCATCTTTACATGTATTACAGCCATTCCATTCCAGCGTCTGTTGAATTCCAACACAAACACAAAGCTGCACAAACACCTTGCACCAGGAGTGGGATAAAGTCACCCAAGAACAATGTGAAAGACTTGTGGAGAGCATGCCAAGACGCATGAAGGCTGTGATTAAAAATAAGGGTTATTGCGCCAAATATTGATTTCTGAACTCTTCTTAAGTGTAAACATTAGTATTATGTTGTTTTAAAATGAATTTGATCTTGTTTCTTTTCATTGTTTGAGGTCTGAAAACATGGATCTTTTTTGTTATTTTGACCATTTGTCATTTTCTGCAAATAAATGCTCTAAATTTTATTTGGAATTTGGGGGGAAATGTTGTCAGTAGTTTATAGACTCAAACATAAATGTCACTTTTGCCCAAACACATACCTATAAGTAGTGAAATCAGAGCAACTGATAATTTTTCCAGTGGTCTCTTTTTTTTTTTTTTTTTTTTTTTTCCAGAGCTGTACATTCTATGGGGTTAGGGTATTATCCTTTATTTATCCCTGTAGGGAAATTAGTTCTCTGCATTTGACCCATCCTTCAGGAGCAGTGGGCAGTTCATCTTTCGGGCGCCTGGGGACCATCTCCACGATGTTGTTGCTTAGGCTTTGGTCAGGACCTCAGCTGGAAGATTTTACCTGGAGCATGTTTTGGGTTGATGGGGGGAACCAGAGTGCCCAGAGGAAACCCACTCAGACACGGGGGAGAACATGCAAACTTCACACAGGCCCGGGTGACCATACCAACACAACACACATACCAAGACAGGGATCGAACCCGGAACCTTCTTGTTGTGAAGCGTGAGTGCTAGCCACTCAGCCACTTTCATTTATTCAGTTACAGGCAACTACATTTTCAGAATCTGTGAATAACTCAAAACGCCTCTCGGACGACTTGTGACTGCCGCGGTCGGTCACATTTGTCATTGCCAGAGAAGTACACCTGCTTACACGTGCAGTTTTATGTTAACATCTCCATGGAGACCAGCAGGTGGACGAGCAAGGACGAGCACCTTAAATCAGTCGAACATGTGAATGAACCACAACATGAACCACAACATGAACCGCAACATGAACCACAACATGAACCACAACATGAACCACAACATGAACCACAACATGACTCCAGCTGTGCTCCTCACACACACGTTACAACGTGGTTCAAAGATCATGTAAAGTTGCATTCTAAAAATCCATGCAGCCGTTCTGTGTTCTACAGAGCCTGTGCTGTTCTGCCTCCACAGCGCGGCATTGTGGGTAATAATCCATCATTGTCCTGTCAATCAACTGTCATGTTCTCTGAGCGTTCTTTCACACTTTATAAGCAGCTCCCAAGGACAAGATCCAGATTAAACCAGGACTAAACCAGGACTAAACCAGGACTAAACAAGGAATGAACCAGGACTGAACCAAGACTAACCCAGGAATGAACCAGGAATGAACCAGGACTGAACCAAGACTAAACCAAGGCTGAACCAGGACTGAACCAAGACTAAACCAAGACTGAACCAGGACTGAACCAAGACTAAGCCAGGAATGAACCAGGATTAAACCAGGACTGAACCAGGACTAAACCAAGACTGAACCAGGACTGAACCAAGACTAAACCAGGATTAAACCAGGACAGAACCAAGACTAAACCAGGAATGAACCAGGATTAAACCAGGACTGAACCAAGACTAAACCAAGACTGAACCAGGACTGAACCAAAACTAAACCAGGATTAAACCAGGACTGAACCAAGACTAAACCAGGACTGAACCAGGATTAAACCAGGACTGAACCAAGACTAAACCAAGACTGAACCAGGACTGAACCAAGACTAAACCAGGAATGAACCAGGATTAAACCAGGACTGAACCAGGACTAAACCAGGAATGAACCAGGATTAAACCAGGACTGAACCAGGACTAAACCAGGAATGAACCAGGATTAAACCAGGACTAAACCAGGAATGAACCAGGATTAAACCAGGACTGAACCAAGACTAAACCAAGACTGAACCAGGACTGAACCAAGACTAAACCAAGACTGAACCAGGACTGAACCAAGACTAAACCAGGAATGAACCAGGATTAAACCAGGACTGAACCAGGACTAAACCAGGAATGAACCAGGATTAAACCAGGACTGAACCAAGACTAAACCAAGACTGAACCAGGACTGAACCAAAACTAAACCAAGACTGAACCAGGACTGAACCAAGACTAAACCAGGAATGAACCAGGATTAAACCAGGACTGAACCAGGACTAAACCAGGAATGAACCAGGATTAAACCAGGACTGAACCAAGACTAAACCAAGACTGAACCAGGACTGAACCAAGACTAAACCAAGACTGAACCAGGACTGAACCAAGACTAAACCAGGAATGAACCAGGATTAAACCAGGACTGAACCAGGACTAAACCAGGAATGAACCAGGATTAAACCAGGACTGAACCAAGACTAAACCAAGACTGAACCAGGACTGAACCAAGACTAAACCAGGATTAAACCAGGACTGAACCAAGATTAAACCAGGAATGAACCAGGATTAAACCAGGACTGAGCCAAGACTAAACCAAGACTGAACCAGGACTGAACCAAGACTAAACCAGGAATGAGCCAGGATTAAACCAGGACTGAACCAGGACTAAGCCAGGAATGAACCAGGATTAAACCAGGACTGAGCCAAGACTAAACCAAGACTGAACAGGACTGAACCAAGACTAAACCAGGAATGAACCAGGACTAAACCAGGACTGAACCAAGACTAAACCAGGAATGAACCAGGACTAAACCAGGACTGAACCAGGACTGAACCAAGACCAAACCAGGACTAAACCAGGACTAAACCAGGACTAAACCAGGACTAAACCAGGAATGAACCAGGACTGAACCAAGACTAAACCAGGAATGAACCAGGCCTGAACCAGGACTGAACCAGGACTAAACCAGGACTAAACCAGGACTAAACCAGGACTGAACCAGGACTGAACCACTAAACCAAGACTGAACCAGGACTGAACCAGGACTAAACCAAGACTGAACCAGGACTGAACCAAGACTAAACCAGGATTAAACCAGGACTGAACCAAGACTAAACCAGGAATGAACCAGGATTAAACCAGGACTGAACCAAGACTAAACCAAGACTAAACCAGGATTAAACCAGGACTGAACCAAGACTAAACCAGGAATGAATCAGGATTAAACCAGGACTGAACCAAGACTAAACCAAGACTGAACCAGGACTGAACCAAGACTAAACCAGGAATGAACCAGGATTAAACCAGGACTGAACCAAGACTAAACCAAGACTGAACCAGGACTGAACCAAGACTAAACCAAGACTGAACCAGGACTGAACCAAGACTAAACCAGGAATGAACCAGGATTAAACCAGGACTGAACCAGGACTAAACCAGGAATGAACCAGGATTAAACCAGGACTGAACCAAGACTAAACCAAGACTGAACCAGGACTGAACCAAGACTAAACCAAGACTGAACCAGGACTGAACCAAGACTAAACCAGGAATGAACCAGGATTAAACCAGGACTGAACCAGGACTAAACCAGGAATGAACCAGGATTAAACCAGGACTGAACCAAGACTAAACCAAGACTGAACCAGGACTGAACCAAGACTAAACCAGGAATGAGCCAGGATTAAACCAGGACTGAACCAGGACTAAGCCAGGAATGAACCAGGATTAAACCAGGACTGAACCAAGACTAAACCAAGACTGAACCAGGACTGAACCAAGACTAAACCAGGAATGAGCCAGGATTAAACCAGGACTGAACCAGGACTAAGCCAGGAATGAACCAGGATTAAACCAGGACTGAGCCAAGACTAAACCAAGACTGAACAGGACTGAACCAAGACTAAACCAGGAATGAACCAGGACTAAACCAGGAATGAACCAGGATTAAACCAGGACTGAACCAAGACTAAACCAGGACTGAACCAGGACTGAACCAAGACCAAACCAGGACTAAACCAGGACTAAACCAGGACTAAACCAGGACTAAACCAGGAATGAACCAGGACTGAACCAAGACTAAACCAGGAATGAACCAGGCCTGAACCAGGACTGAACCAGGACTAAACCAGGACTAAACCAGGACTAAACCAGGACTAAACCAGGACTGAACCAGGACTGAACCACTAAACCAAGACTGAACCAGGACTGAACCAGGACTAAACCAAGACTGAACCAGGACTGAACCAAGACTAAACCAGGATTAAACCAGGACTGAACCAAGACTAAACCAGGAATGAACCAGGATTAAACCAGGACTGAACCAAGACTAAACCAAGACTAAACCAGGATTAAACCAGGACTGAACCAAGACTAAACCAGGAATGAATCAGGATTAAACCAGGACTGAACCAAGACTAAACCAAGACTGAACCAGGACTGAACCAAGACTAAACCAGGAATGAACCAGGATTAAACCAGGACTGAACCAGGACTAAACCAGGAATGAACCAGGATTAAACCAGGACTGAACCAAGACTAAACCAAGATTGAACCAGGACTGAACCAAGACTAAACCAAGACTGAACCAGGACTGAACCAAGACTAAACCAGGAATGAACCAGGATTAAACCAGGACTGAACCAGGACTAAACCAGGAATGACCCAGGATTAAACCAGGACTGAACCAAGACTAAACCAAGACTGAACCAGGACTGAACCAAGACTAAACCAGGATTAAACCAGGACTGAACCAAGACTAAACCAGGAATGAACCAGGATTAAACCAGGACTGAACCAAGACTAAACCAAGACTGAACCAGGACTGAACCAAGACTAAACCAGGAATGAACCAGGATTAAACCAGGACTGGACCAAGACTAAACCAAGATTGAACCAGGACTGAACCAAGACTAAACCAAGACTGAACCAGGACTGAACCAAGACTAAACCAGGAATGAACCAGGATTAAACCAGGACTGAACCAGGACTAAACCAGGAATGACCCAGGATTAAACCAGGACTGAACCAAGACTAAACCAAGACTGAACCAGGACTGAACCAAGACTAAACCAGGATTAAACCAGGACTGAACCAAGACTAAACCAGGAATGAACCAGGATTAAACCAGGACTGAACCAAGACTAAACCAAGACTGAACCAGGACTGAACCAAGACTAAACCAGGAATGAGCCAGGATTAAACCAGGACTGAACCAGGACTAAACCAGGAATGAACCAGGATTAAACCAGGACTGAACCAAGACTAAACCAAGACTGAACCAGGACTGAACCAAGACTAAACCAGGAATGAACCAGGACTGAACCAGGACTGAACCAAGACTAAACCAGGAATGAACCAGGACTAAACCAGGACTGAACCAGGACTGAACCAAGACCAAACCAGGACTAAACCAGGACTAAACCAGGACTAAACCAGGAATGAACCAGGACTGAACCAAGACTAAACCAGGAATGAACCAGGCCTGAACCAGGACTGAACCAGGACTAAACCAGGACTAAACCAGGACTAAACCAGGACTGAACCAGGACTGAACCAGGACTGAACCACTAAACCAAGACTGAACCAGGACTGAACCAGGACTAAACCAGGAATGAACCAGGACTGAATCAGAACTGAACCAGGACCAAACCAAGACTAAACCAGGACTGAACCAGGACTACACCAGGAATGAACCAGGACTGAACCAGGACTGAACCAGGATTAAACCAGGACTGAACCAGGACGAAATCAGGACGAAATGAGGACAAAACCTGGACTGAACCAGAAACTAAACCAGGACTACACCAGGACTACACCAGGACTAAACCAGGACTAAATCCGGACTAAATCAGGACTAAACCAGGAGTGAAGCAGTCCAAATCCTGGTCGCTCAGACTGCAGGTGCAGCGCCGGTGGAGTAACAATTCAAAGTAACAGAGGAGCTTAGACCGCAGGCTTTTCTCTTGAGTTCCACTTTATTCTCTTACAGGGACGTTCTTTGGATCTCCAGACCTTGAGCTCGTCTTGGTCAGGACTAGCTCAGGAGGATTTGATGTGGTGAATGTTCTGGCTCACACTCTGCTGTGGTGTGGTGTCCCTCTGAACAGTGCAATCTGAACCTGTGATTCCATATGAAGAATGTGTGGTCAGGAGCCTTCTCAGTGCTGGCCCTCAGGCTCTGGGCTCTTACAACATAGCGATCATGTCCTCACTTCACCGCTGGTTTGTGCGTGATGGCCCCTGAGGCTCCAGTAAGACAAAGATCAGTGAGACAGGGGTCCACAGAGCAGAGGGAGGGCCCAGGGATGTGTACAGTGTGTGTGATACTGCGGGCTCCTGGGGGACGCTCACTGAAGCATGTACTGAGCTGCACCGGCCAGAGGGGGACGTGCGAAATGCCACTGCGTCAAATCAATGATATCCTCTATGTCAGAGGTGGGCAATTATTTTTTTCATGGGGCCACACGAGAAACAGAAAATAATGCTTAACTACATTCTGCATAATATTATAAAAAGCAGTAGCATCCATGGCGTCCCCCCGATGAACATGGCAACCCCCCCCCGATGAACATGGCAACTCTCCCCGATGAACATGGC